>LT669795.1:5859389-6155604 GCA_900128785.1 Arabis alpina
CCATCGGAACCATGTCGTCCACGTCAGGCAACATCTTTGTCTGGTTCAGCGAGTCACCCTAAACCCTGTAATAAGGACTAAGAAAAGTGGAGGTTTCTTCCCGACCAAGATTCGTCATCTTTCTTTTTCTTTTTCTTTTTTTTTGCTAAAGTTCTTTTTCTTTTTCTTTATTCCTCGTCGAGTTTTTCAAGTATTTAGGAAACTAAACTCTTCAAAAGAAACTTGATTAACAAATATTTTTTTGGATTTTGAAAACCAAATATTAAACTAAAAACTACTTTCATTTAACACTTTTTCGGAGATTCTAGCGTGTTACATACATAATCATGGTTCTATGTGGTACAAATAAACCATTCGTCATGAATATTTTGTGTTGCGAGAAAATTTGTACATCGGACCGTTCATTGTAGTTTCATTGCAGGTAATTAGACTTGTGTTATACAATAAAAAGTTAGTTAATTATCAAGATAAATCTATTTGAAAATATTTCATTATTATGATGCTTGTAAATGGTTCCTTAAACTAGATCCTTACGAGCCCCCCAACAAAAAACTGGATCTTTGCAAAACCTCTAATCATCAAGATCCAATGAGCCCTCTAAACCGAGCGTACGACATTATAATCAGGAACAAGACTGCGCAAAATGCTCCAGTGAGAGTGACGACCTTCAAAAAACAACAAAACACATTGATGAAATCAGGTTTAAAGTGACCATTAAAATGGATAATGTGGCTTGTACATACCCATTTGAAAATGTATCCATGGTCGTCGTTCCATGTGTATGGAATGTTCATGCCGAATATTCCCGCGACCATCGAGTACATTGATATACATACGGTTCCAGAGCTTAAGATAAGCTCTAACTACACAAATATTCCAAGTGTTTCTTAGAGACGCATAAAGAGGCTTAAAAAATGAAAAAGATTTATCAATCTTGATTTCATCTTTTAGTCAATCACCTGAATGAGTTGATTTCGATGATTGTCAAGCTGCAAAAAAACCAATGTTTATAGTTTACATTAGCCTATATATGAAAGATTACATTTTCATAACATCCTTAAAAGCCTTGGTTACCTGGATGTTAATGTAATCCTCTGTATCATCGATATACTCGCGTACCTGCATCATGTTCAATCATACTTTCTGAGTCACAACTATAGAGGCCATAACATAAGGGAAGAAAAAGATACAATACCGCGGTTAATTTGTTCAAAGTGTTGTCGATTTGCATGAAGTACGCCTGTAAAAAAAATCAAGTAGAAGGTTGTTTAAATTTCATATGTAATGCAAGATATTACATATATACCAATCATGCAACAACCTCGAGCAACATTTCAAGTTCTTCAACATCATTTTCCTCGTCCCCGCGAACAGTGGCTAAACTCATTCTACTTGCTCTTGAAATCTTAGAACCTATCGTTGGGGACGAAGGATACCAAAGAGGTTCATCAGAAACGCTAATCGAAGAAGATACACCAGCAAGCTTCCTTGTGAGATAGAGATCAGCCATATCATCGTCATCATCCAACAATTGTTCGAGCTCATCCTTTACCTACAAAAAGTTATGAGGGAGCTTTAAGTTTTCTCTAGTAAAGATTCAAATACTCATATGGTATATTTACAAGTGATACATGCTCACCTTTATGACCCGTGCTATTAATCGGGTCATGACACTCTTCAATTTACGAACCCTTTCCAAGTTAAGTCCACTTACCTACAAAATGAAACAGTGCTCATCGGTCTGATGTAGTTGGAAATGGTTCAGTAACAAGCGAGTGACCTACCTCTGAGGTAAGTTCATCCAAAGCAGGATGAGCAGACGTCTCTAGTTCTGTTGTCTTTGCGGCTAGGAAGCTACAAATAGCTTCCAAAGCCACCTCTAACGCCCGAAATTCAAACGGTGATTCTAACAAGCACCACATTTCAAATACCAAAAGTCAATAGAGTAAAAGGTTCTTGTGTAGACATAAAAAGATTCAAGATTTGTGTACTTAAAGGGCAAAGGTTGAGAGGTACCATCTTCTTCACCCGCTTCATGGTGTGCCTCGTTTCCAACAGGCAAACGTCTTTGAAGCTCCTCCAAGACAGGAATAACATTTTCATCTGACGAATCTCGAAGCAGAACCTGTATCATTTTCAATTAACCAAACCAAACAATCATCACTTCAAAAGCAGAGCAAATATATTCCAACTATCCCATAAGTATAATCGAACACTCTCTCTAGTCTCTATCAAAAACTGAATCGAAATTAAACTGAGTAACCTCTTCGGCAGTGATAATCGCTTTGATATGCTACATCGAACCCAAAAAAAAAAAACTCATCAATCAAACAAACATGACTAACCAAAAAAAGCAGAGGAGTCAAACAAAAATTAAGTCTCAAACCTCTAAGTTAAGAACAATGGCTCTCTCTCGACCAAGTATAGCAGAAGGGTAATAAAGATTCGGGTCAAGTATCCTAAGATCACGAGCATGGATCTGAACACGATGCATAATCGCGTATTTGTCCACCTCAAGCACCGTTTTCTGCCCCGTCGCGTTTATTGAAATCCAACTCCGTGACGACTGAGGAGTCTTCCTCTTCGCCGTCACAACCGCCGATGGATCCACCGGAATCAACTCTACTTCGGGCGACATCTCCGATTCTTCACTAAATTACACCCCAAATGTCTAAAAATCGAACCTTTTTGTTACCCTTATCGAATAAAAACAGAATCAAGTATTTTTGTTACCCAAATGTCTAAAAATCGAACCTTTTTGTTACCCTCATGCGAAATCGATGGAGTAAAGAATACGAGCCCAGTTGGATTAAGAAAAGTGAGTTTTCGTTGTATCTGCCATTATAATATTCCTCGAAACTCGAAAGTCGTCGTTTTTTATAATTGGGTTAATTCTTTTTCTTTTAATCTGAAGACAGAGACGAGAACCATTTCCACTAGGGTTTCTCAATTTCTAAAGAGACGACGGCGATTGTGACGGTGATAACTGTCGCCGGTGAAGACGAAGAGACTAGGAAAATTTTCAAAAAATTTTAAAAGGGTAATTTCGTCAATTTCCATTTTCAAACGCGATTTTACTTTAAATCAACCGCTCAACGCGTCAAAGCTTAACGATTTTGATGAGACGCTAAATAAGCGTTTTAGTAAAACTCTTTATAAACTCCTCAAATTTATCTTCCGTTTTCAATTTTAGCCCCATATAAATTAAATCAATTGAATCACACCCTAATGGTCAACAAATGTTACATCTCTAATATCCCACATCGGTTTCTCTACTCAAAATTGTTTTATTTATATATCACAAGAAACCAATTTCTTAACGTCGAGCTAAATAAACGATAGCTTGTAACCCATGTGGGAACAGTAAAGATGGTGGAACAGTTGGCTCGGTCCCCACGGATCGGGATCCGATGATGACGGTTCGGACTGCCCGGTCCAAGCTTATGAGTGAGCCGTGTGAGCTAAGATGGAGGAGGATAATGCGTAAAGGCTGGTTTCACAGATCAGCGACTACCTCCCGCTCATAGCAGTGGACGGACGACGGTTCGGCGCTTCTCAGATCCCACTATGGTCCGATGGTTCGTACTCAGTTGAACCACCATTTTTTTTTCTTTCAATTTTTCAATACTTTTTCCAAATTACAAAATCAGACCCTAATGTTTAAGGAATGTTTCAAGTTTCCTACATGTAGAACATGTTCACCTAAACCGATTTTTCTCTTTCCGGTTTCATCAACAACACTCAGATCTTTACATACAGATCAGCGACTACCTCCCGCTCATAGCAGTGGACGGACGACGGTTCGGCGCTTCTCAGATCCCACTATGGTCCGATGGTTCGTACTCAGTTGAACCACCATTTTTTTTTCTTTCAATTTTTCAATACTTTTTCCAAATTACAAAATCAGACCCTAATGTTTAAGGAATGTTTCAAGTTTCCTACATGTAGAACATGTTCACCTAAACCGATTTTTCTCTTTCCGGTTTCATCAACAACACTCAGATCTTTACATACATTAACCTTAAACCTAACCACCGTCTCTTCGTTCTTCACCAAACGAATCTTCTCGAACCCTAGAAGATGCTTAATCGGAGATCTGTGTATAGCCGGCGGCGTCGTGAAGAGAAACACCGTGTGACTCCCTTCTCTATCTCCGGCATTGGCTACCTTCAATTGGATCTCGAAATCGGATCCTCCCTCGCAGTGAGATCCGATCGCGTCTAGTGATTGGCATTCCGATGATCGGCAACGGTGGTTATCGTCGAGACGGAGAGAGACGAGATTCGGAGATTTGATTAGCTTGTGGTGAAATTGAGTGTAGCTAATCCCGTCTCCGAAGGTGTATACGGTTTCTCCGGCGTAAAACCGGTAAGTCCGACCCGGATACCCGTTTGATTCGTCGGGTCTCATGTTCATATTCGACATCGGAACTTTCTCTACATACGACTGTGGATACCACGTCATCGGTAAATTTCCACCTACCGGAAAACCAAAAAAATTAACCGGTTATCGAAAATTACAATCGGGAAAACCGAACCGGTTTTTTTAAACCGGAAAACAACAGTGTCTTACTCGGATTATGACGACCGAAAATGACGTCAGCGATGGCTAGACCACCGGCTTCACCAGGATATCCGACCCACATTATGCTTGTGATCTTGTCGTTGTTTTTGGCGAATGTAATGTCGAATCCTCCTCCCGACATTATGACTAGCACCACCGGTCCTTTAGCAGCTTTAGCCACTTGAGTCACTAGCTCTTGTTGCTTTCCGGGGAGATTCAGGTCGACTCGGTCATGATTCTCCTCCTCAATTGATTGATTAGCGCCCATTATGAGCACAACCGCATCCGCGGAAGCCGCTAGAGTCGCGGCTGAGTCTAAATCGGCTTCCTTGCATGCCACGTCAGAACAACCCGGCTGATATGTGGAGGACACCGTTTGTGCTAGTCCCTGAAGCGGCTTCGTGTAGTTGCACGGTATGCCTGAAGATAGAAAACGATCTTGGTTACCGATAACTAATCACTCGTGTTTTAATTTGTGTTAGTTTCGATTTACCATTGTAGTTTCCGATCATTGTTGTGGTGACATTGGCGTTAGGTCCAATCACGGCTAATGTTTTGATCGCCGAAGGAGAAAGCGGAAGCGAACCAGGAGAGTTCTTGAGCAAGACAATGCCTTGTCTTGCGGCTTCTCTAGCGAGTTCTTGGTTTTCGACTGTGCAAACGTCTTTAGGACCAAGATGACCGTAAGGCTGCTTCTTCGGGTCACCGTCGAAGAATCCTAAACGCATAAGAGTCGCGAAATTGTTTGAAATCGCTTTGTCAATATCCCCTTCGTTTACCAAACCCGCCTTGACTGCTTCCATTGCGTGGTTACCCGTGAAATGATCACAGTTCAAATCCAAACCTGCCAACATAGATTTGGCCACAGCTTCCTCTGGAGTCTTGGTATAGTGTTGCTTTAGATACATCACTTCTACGGAATCACAATCTGAAACAATGTACCTAACAAAAAACCCAAACCGATGATTAGAAAACCAGACCCTTTATAGAATTATATCGTCCAGAAACAACCTTACCCGTTTAACTTCCATTGTCCGCGGATCACACCAGAAAGCAGATCAGGATCAGCGCATGTAGGTTTCCCGTTAACTTGGTTGTAAGAACACATGACACTAGCTACATTCCCTTCAGTCACACAACTCTTAAACGGTGGTTGAAATGTATCATCCATATCTTGTTGGTTCACCTAACCCAACACACAAAACCACAATCAAAATGTATTTGGTGTGACCAATATAACAAAACGAAGAAGATTCAAGACAATCAAAGACTCGTTTTGTTTCTTACCACGGCGTTGAAAGTTAAACGATTAACATTTTTCCAATTGTCAACATCATAGGCAGTGTAGTGTTTGCAACAAGCCGCGACTTTTAGACGGTTAGGATCTTCACCATCAGCCTCCTGAAGACCTTTAACATAAGCCACCGCGTATTTGCTCGTGAGCATTGGATCCTCGCCAGGAGTCTCTTGCCCTCTTCCCCATCTCGGGTCTCGAAATATGTTCACATTCGGCGACCAAAACGTTAATCCTGCTTGTCCCACATTGTACATTGCCCTCGCTTCCGTGGACACGGCCTTAAAACCAAATCATAGAATATAAGTTATTAAGGCTAGAATCAAGAAAATGTTTCAAGAATCATTACTTGTACCCAAAGAAATGAAAAAGTGGGTAGTTTATCTTTTACCTTGCCAATGGCTTGGAAGAGAGATACATTGAAGGAAGCAGCGGTGAGTATGACTTGAGGGAAGCTAGTAGCACCAGGGACTTGACCGGAAAAATAAGAACCAGGTCCGACGTTAGAGACGCCGTGAAGTGCCTCTGACCACCAGTTATAATCCGGAATCCCAAGGCGGCTTACGCCTTTAGCTCTGCTTACCAAGAAGCCGATTTTTTCCTCTAACGTCAATCTTCCGACAAGGTCGCTGACTCGGGATTGGACATCCAACTCCGTGTTGCAGAATCTGAACCCGGAGAAAGAAATGTCTTTGTCTACGTCACAGGCAAAGACCGGCGAAGATTTGGCGTTCAATGGCTCGGAGAGGAAGAGGATGAGACAGAGAAGAAGAGTGGAAACTGAGGAGAGTGCTCTGTTTCGACGAGAAGAATCCATAGTGTGTTTTTTGTCTCGAGTGTTTTGTTTTGGGTTGAGTGTAGTTCGCTTATGGACACTATTATATATACTGACAAAAGTGGTTTGTTTTGGATGGAGATTATAATTTTTTTAAGAAAAAGATGTATATATCTATATCTAAACTGAATAATGCAGCCTTCGAGGAGAAATGTGATGACAAAGATCACTATGATAATTTTTGCTTTTTGTTAGAAAAGCTAATGGTATTTATGAAACCGAGGAGATTCGTTACTCAGATATAGAAATTTGTTTCAACATGTATCATAAATTTGTTTCTCTTAAATTCAGAAAAATGTGATTGTATATGGTCGTGAGGTATGGGTATTATGATTCTTTTCTTATGAAGCTAGAGTTTTATTTTAGTTGCTAATTGTATTAGAGTAGAAAACTAACACATCAAAAATGTTATCATCATGAAGTTGTTGAGATGATTAATGAGTTAATGATAAAGATTTTCTCATGCATCTAGATCACAATCAGCTACATGCCATCATCTAATTAGTGTTATAATCCGTAAAGAGTTATAATCCTAATAATGACCTTCTTTGCTTACGAGTCCGTGAATCTCACTAGTGGTTTGTTTATGTATATTTGCATGACACACCGTCACTCTAACATTGCCCATGCTCGTGATTCACTTTCTTTTAACAAAACCAAATGAATAGTTATTATTCGAACTATCGACTAATAATAGCTTTTTGGAATTAAGCACTAAACACAATATGTATGCTTTAGAAACCTTTCCCATAATGATTTATTACTCTGACTTAGGAATCGTTAGATGTTGTCTAATGAAAAAGTTATGAACTTCTAAAGTTCGATAAACAGCAATATGCAAATAGTTAGTTTTGGACTACGATCGTGTTTTTTTTATCCAAATGTTATATATTATAGAACTGGTCGAACGCTACAACGAGTTAACATACTTGATTGTATGAAGAAAAAAATGTATCTAACATCTAAAATTTTCAACACTAAATATAAACCTTAGTGAACAATATTTAATTTGAATAAAACAAATGAAAAGTGATAGCGTATTATTCTCTACAATAATTTGATCTGATTTTGAATAAAAAAAAATATCTATGTAAAGGTATATTTCTATTTTGGGTAGTATTTTGAATGTTTAGTAGCTTTGCCTTTGCGGCTTTCAAAGTCATCACTCAGCAGATAATTTGAGCAACTTTTTGCGGTTCAATGCATTATATTGCTATCTCGTGATTGGATGCCGGCAGATCTACCTTTATCAACTAACTTGCATAATACAAGTACGATAGACTTCAGTGAAAAGAAAAAAAATACTTTGTAATAAAAACAAAAATTATTAAAAAGAATAAGCAATGAAGGTGTCATGTCTTTTTCCCAATACTTCTGAATCACGTCATTTCCATATTGTATCACGTATATCAAACTTCAATTTATAGGGCTATAGGTTAACAAGGAATAAGAAGAAAATATATGGGCATGTTTGAGTAAAGTATAGACTGTTAACTATGAGAATGGACCACATTAGTTGGCACCAATAAACCTAAAATCAAAAAGTTTAGATTCGTTGGTGATGATTGATGTAGACTGGAGAATATATTGACAAAAATAATTGAGTTGGCTTTATTTTGAAATATCAAACATTCTTTTATCGTGAAATATCAAGCATTCAGGTATAGATCCCACAAACGAAAAAACCATATAGATATGTACATGTTGCTTTAAATTTAGAGATTCAAAATTCTTCCAAAGATTATACCAAACTTTGCGATTTATAAAATACATTTGATTATACTCTAAAATCGTTTATGCGTGTACTAGTTGCACATGATGTTTGACACATTTAAACAATGTATCTAGTTGGTATAAACTATAAACATAACATTTTCACATTTAACCGCAAATGCATGTATTTGCGTTTGAATATACTAAAGCCTTGTTGATGAACACATATACTGTATTAGCAAAATAATTTTGAAATGAAATTGCTTTCAAATTCTCCATTTAAGGATCGTATATTAACACCGTTCCATGTATGATTCAACATTTACAAGTAAACTACACATTCATTTTAGGAGAAGTAGAAGAAATGTTGTTTTCTATTCACGAGTCAATACTTACACACTCAGATCAAATGCAATAATGGCGCAAGAAGAGTGAACCTTAACTCTGGTCTTTGTAAGGTGTCCAAATCAGTTTGCAAACATCTACATCAAGACCACCTCGGCCTGCAGCTTTCAGATGTCGATCAAGAACCTTTGGATCCGCACAGATCACGTGTTGTCCTTTCCTGTACTGTATCAGTTCTAGGCTCTGAAGTGTGCTTAATATATCTTCCGCCTTGATTGCTGTCATGTCGCTTAGCTCCTACATCATCATACATCAAAGATCGATGGATGGATTCTTAAATCAGAGAAACCAGGACTAGCATAAGGTTTTTCCATCAGATTGAAACACAATCTTACCTTGATAGAAATGTTTCCTTTCTGTTTTTTCAAGATGTCTAATAGAACACGAGTCCAGTAACCTCTGTAGCTTAGTAAGCCTAGATCCGACAAGGGTCTTTCTGGTGTCCCAACTTTTCCCTCTTTCTTTGATAGTTCATAGGCTGCAACTCAGAAGGACAATCTGTTATTATATTTATCTGACATGTAACGAGATGGGACTGATAAGAGCAAAGGAGTCATAGTGACAAAGAACTCACAGAAAGCAATTAAGAATTTTCCATAGCCTTTTCTTTGATATGGAGGAAGAGTTAAAATGCAAGCTAAGTTGTATGCTTCTTCCGAATGCTTTTCCTGTACGAATATAAGTTACATTTTGTCAACAAACCGGATAACTGAAACCAAACCTATCCGCAAATGCTGTGTTATATTACCTTTGAAAAGTATCCAACCATGTGGCATCCTCGATCATCACATTCGCAGAGAACGTAGAATAGAAACAAATCAACGTCGTAGTAAAGAGTTTTGTGGTCAAGAAATAACTTTGCCAGGTAACAGAGATTCTGTGCAAAGACCTTGTTCTTTTTGCCATCGACCTGTAAGATCCCAGTACGATTAGAGAAACTATATTAAGGGAAAACTTCTGCTTGGTGAAAATTCACTTCAAACTGACAACATAAACATCATTTTTAGAGGAAGAAGACTAAGCAGACGATATAAAACGTAGATCTTGGGATATTACCTCAAACATTGACAAGGTACCACTTCGATAAATTTCATCACCAGGTGGGTGCTTCAGGTCACACTTCCTCTACAGAGAAAAACAAGGGGATTATACAAACCTTATAAATCAAATAAGAATGCAGCTTGAATGAACCGTGAATGTATATATGCCAGCCGGTTATCACATTCAATGATTTTGGAAAGATTTACATACTAACTATATATCTTACAAAATAATAATATACCTAGAGGCATGAAAAACAGAATGCAAGAACAGAGTGTACGGATATGAAACAAAAATATTGAAGACAATAAGGTTAAAAAAAACATCATAAAGCAATGAACCAAAAATTGCTCACCATATGCCTTTGAAGCTGCTCTTTGCGTTTCAAGAAATTCAGGCAAAACTCACAAAAAAAGAGCTTCACACACTCATTGTATTCTGGCGGAAAAGGGGAGAAGTACCAAGTCTCAATCTCATACTTCCCAAGCTCAATCGTTGCTATGTTCTTCACTTTCGTGAACTCTTCATGTTCGCGCAAACTTGCTGCATCCAGCTCTTCATGACCCTATAAAAACATTTTGAAACACAGAATCTCAAATCAATATAATAAGCCTACTAGTTGCACAACCCGCCTTCTAGTGCCATTCGTCAATTACCTCTACATGAGTCTCATCAATCTTCCGCTTCTGGTGGCGTGTCATCTTCAAACTCGTCACCTAAAAAACCACAGACATAATTCAACGCTCAGCGCTAACGATGGAAAAGAAAACTCATGCAATGCAATGTAGCATTAAGCACCTAACAACATAAAAATTCACAAAACTACCTTGTCTTCAACTTTTTCATCGACAACACACTCTACTGAATCAATGTCCAATTGTTCCAGCTGAATCCATTCATCCAACCTCCTATTAACTGCAATTTTCAAACAGAAATTACAAAAAAATCAAACACTTAACACATATACACATTGATGATCATAAAAATTTCACAACCACCAACTTTATCATCAATTTACTCAACTACATCATAATAGCTAAAAACAGTAATGCAGAATTTGATCTCCTTCTCAATATCTCACCCAAATTGAATCCAATTGATAAAAGCTTGTAATTTACCATTTTTGCTCTTCCTACATTCTAAACATCGATCTTGTACTATAAAGTCTAGAACGAACAAAATATGAACTGAAATCGTAAACCCATTACTAAAGATCCAATCTTTTAATGTTCAACAGTACAAATCAACCAAAACAAGAAACCCTAGATAAGGAGTTAAAATTTGACGTACACTCAGTGTAATGAACGTAATACTCGTAATCATTGTGGCCACCGTTATGTAATCTCCGTCGCTCGATTACTTTCACAGGATGGTGTTTTCCGTCTCTCCATCGACACATCACACGAGTACCTACTTCGAGAGGTTGCATTCTCATTTTCCTTTTCTTCGATTGATCCGATTCTGAGATCGTCTGATTAGAAGCTAGAGGAGGAGGATTCGGATGAGAAAGAGACGCTTCACCGCCGTTTGTAGCCGGAGGTTTGTGATTCGACGACGGTGACGAGGCGGTGCCGTTGGATTCTGTATTCGCAGACGAACCCATTTCTCAGTCGGGTCGGATATTCCCGGGTGGGTTGTTTCTCTCGTATGAGCAAATAAAACTTAAATAAAGTAAGCCCATTAGTTGCTTTGACGGTAATTGGGCCTATCTCTGTTTAATGGGCCGAAAAATAAATAACGTATTTTGTAGCCACTTAGGTGAAATGCCTATAGTTAGTTTTTCACATAAATGAAGTCATACAAAAAATGTTTAATGTAGGAATTCAGGAATTGTTTCAAGTCTTGATTGAAACTAGGATAATACCCACGTTTTAGGCGGGATGAAATATTTATCAAGTGAAATTAATATAGTTTTAGTTTAATAACTAATTGTAATTACTGATAGATTTATTATACAAAACATGATTGTGATTATACATATTTAAATTTGTGATTGTTTTTTATAAAATATGTTCCACCCGTGAAATAATTGAAACCAACATAACATATTTTCCAAAAATATAAAATAGAATATTGCGTATATAACCAAAAACTTATCACCAATTTCCCATCTTATAAATTAATTATTATTTTCGTTTTTATTCAGTAGATAATTTTTGTTTCGAAATTGTATAGGGATTAAAGTATTTGGATTGTTTAGATATGAATATAGTAATGGTTAATAATAATTATAATTTGTTTGGGTATATGGATTAACTTATTTTAGAGTGTTTGAATATGAGTATAGTAGGAGTTAGTAATTTTAATTAATTAAATTAAAATATGAAAAAAATGAGAGTTTGACACCTAAGCTCAAATGCATTTCCTTTAATATATAGAAAAAGATATTTATGCACTAAATAGAATTAAATTTGAAAATTTGAAATCGTCTACTTATATATGGCTATATACTCGTAATGGTGACTATGCTTTTTCAAATGAATGTAATTATTTAATTAAATGTCTTTTCCGAACTAGAGTTTGAAGCAATTAGACTAAAACATATTTGGATAAATGCACATATGGTCGAGTAAACGAGTCGCAGCTCCATGACCTCCATAAAGGTGTGGTCTTTGAATTGAGTTGATACGGTTCTTCTCAATGATCTTGATAAGAGATGCTGATGGTTGTGCGGGTTGGCCATGTCTCATGTGGTTCCGCTCACGCGATAAACACTAGTTTGGAAAGCGCTTAATGGTGACTATTGATGCATTGTTTGAGCTAATTTGGTCGTTAAGTTTTTGTATTTAATTATCTCTAAAATGAATCTATAACAATATGGCCAAAAGAAAATAAAGAGAATTAAATGATTTCGTAGCAAAATGGATAGGTTTCCTTGAATCTCACTGACATTTCGTTATGTCTTTATTAAAACCTATGAATGTGAGGAGACACAAAAGTCAGCAAAAAGATCGAAGTGAAGTAAACAAAGAGCTTAGGCTTGGTCTCTCTATCTCTATCCCTCTGACCAACAAGTGTGGAGCAAAGCTCTGGTTTTTAAATGTTTGTTTGTTGTCAAAGGTTTTCTTTTGTTTATTGGGAAGGTAAAAAGAGATGGCAACTGTTTTTAATTGAGCTTCGAGTCATTAATACGAAGACAAACGAGCAAGTACATTTTCTCTACGCCATACTCTATATAAATGTATCAATATATGCTATTTTTGGTATATCTAGTTTATGTGTATATCAACACCATATCGGTTTAGACATGAGATGTATCAAACTTTCATTTCATGGGATGATAATCGTAATTGTCATTAATTCTGATAACCTTTTTTATCAGAATTAAACCTATGCCGTTTAGCCGCGGTTCTACAGAAAACAAGAGTCTAATTGGATACGTACTAGTCCATTATGTTTGGTAAATAATAAATAATATTTTCGTCATAGTACAAGTAAGGTTTTTTGTATTGAATAAATGTTTGTTTGGATTGCTAGTTGCTAGCAATAACATTTCTAAAAACTTATACTTACATTTGTTCCCATATCCACCCACTCGCATACGTATATATACTAATTATTAACGTTTTCAAATTTTCAAATATAGTATGCTTAAGATGATATGTGCCCCTTCTCAAAAGAATAGAAGAAGATGAATAAGTACATATATAAGTGAGAGATGCAACAATGAAGTACATTCATATACGCTATGTAATTATGCATATATACATACATTGTGTGTATACAAAGACAAAAGTCCTCAGTAATCATAACACTATTTAAATAGGGTTTTTTCATGGCGTCATGGTTTTTATTCCCGAAAAATGCTCGGCCAAAACTTGTATACAACCAAACTACAAATCAAGACCTCAATGTTTTTATATACGAAATGATAACATACTATTAAATATATGGTGGTACACAACTCAAGTCTCAAGCTAACCGTTATGATTATTCCACAACCTTTTCTTGGTCAACAACAATATATTATATATCCTAACAAACCCTTACTTCAACTCGTATCCATTTATATATATTTTATATAAACACTTTCCATAATTGCACAATTACACACACTTTATCACATCAATTACTTACTATTAATGGAAAATGTCACCTGATTTAGATCAACTCTCCTCCTCCATCTCCACGGAGGAAATCTAAAGGTGGTGGTGATGGCGTTGGTATCCACGACGTCGTCACCGCTTGATCTTGCGGCGGAGGAGGAGGAGTAGGATTATTGAGCAACCGGATCTGCCGTTTCAAGAACTTGACGTAACGTATAGCTTCGTCAAGCATTGAAGCTGTATCCATCTTGGTACCACCTGGCACAAGTCTTTGCAAGATTCTGATCCTCTCACTGATCCTCTCGCGGCGGTGTCTAGCCGCCACGCTTTGAGGGTCGTCGGAGATTCTAACGTTACGGCGTTTTGGTTTCTTGACAGTTGCTGGATCGATGTCTACTGGCTGCATGGCTGAGATCTTGTACATCATCTCTTTCATAGCACTAAGTTCTTCTTGAGGCTCTTCTTCGTCTTCTTGATCTCCCAAGAATAGAGTTGTTGTGGTTGTGAGGGAAGAAGAGAGAGGAGGGAAATGAGGAGAAGAAGAAGAAGAGAAAGGGTTAAAGATATGGAGGTTGTGGTTGTGTTGGTCCATGACCATACCGATTGGATCGTTATGGTTATGATCATGATGATGGTGATGATCATTCTTGTTGTTGTTGTTGATGATCAGATTGTTCCAAGTGTAATTTTGGAAGAGAGATGGGTTCATATTATTATTATTCATACTTTTATGTTTGTTTGATTTGTGAGAATTTTAATGCCTTTGAGGCAGCGATATATACATTATATATGTGTGTGTGAATGTGCGTATGTATTTTAAAGGAAAAAGAAGGTGATCATCATATGATGAGGGGGTTAGGTTGGTGATGCAATAAGGATATTTTTGGTGCGGATCGAAAAATTGATAAATAAATTAAGAAATCTTTTTTATGTTCGAATATCATTTATGATATGTATTTATAATATGTTTTCTTTCAATAAATGGACGTCACTAGTCGCTACCAAAAAAAGAAAAATTGGTTTTAGTAGAATAAGAAATTAAATCTCCTCAAATGCTCTAAAATGTTTATAATCGTCGAATCAATTATGTAAATAAATTAATATAGTTTACAAGATTGCACGAGACTTTTTGCACGAGATTTTTCGTTTCAACAAAAAAACAAAGTTTACAATGTTGCACGAGATTTTTCGTTTGAACAAAAAAACAAATGTTTACAATATTGCAAGAGATTTGTTTGCACGAGATTTTTAGTTTGAACAAAAAACAGAAGTTTACAATATTGCACAATTTTTTTTTTTTGTTGGGAAGAAGTACAGCTCTAACTAGTGAGATAATATAGACTTGGCTAGGGTTTCAATCTCTCTCTCACATTGAGACTTTGAAATTATGGTAGATCGAGAAAGTGGCTTTCACCAAAGTAATAACTAATAAGGATTCGAATTACTTTATATAAACTTGAGCTTCGCTTTGATTCTCAAAAGATGTCCCCCATTGTGTGCTCTTATTCTGACTTCTCAATTTTCAGTCTCTTTTATCTTATTCTCTCTTCATAAATCCCATTCACCAAAATAGGAAATGTTGATTTACTTTCTCTCGTTCCCTTGTCTCTTCACTAAATAGCACATTTTGTTGATCCTTCACTCATATCCCAATCAACGGTCGTCATTTGCTCTCGGTAGAGTCCAATAGTGAATGTAATTGTGTGTGAAACTCGCAATGTTATTCACAATTTTTTTTTTTTTTGGTAAAATGTTAAATATGTTATTCACAATTTATTACAAATCAAGTTACTTTTTTTTCTTTTCCAAAAGATATACATATATAATTTGCGACGTGATTAAAGTTTTTATAGGATAACATCAAATCAAATCACTCGCATGGAGACACCTTCATCAAGATCTGGGTGTTATCCATGATTGACATTAACAAGAAAGACGTGTAACATCGTTCTATAATAACGGTGGATATATCATTATCCATGACGAAAATCTGCATTTCATTTCAGAGTTTACATCTACGTAACTACGTTCATCTACATAATAGTATATAATAAACACAAATCCGTAAAATACACGAAAGTTTTATGAGACTTCAAAAGAGGGAGATATAAATACATTGTTGTGTACTTGTATCGGATTATGAACATGGGGTGCCTATGTTAGTAAAATTAAAGCGCTCTCTTGTGGCCCTTTATTTAAGTTCGAAAATATTGTAGCCTTATTTTTGGTATTAATAGTTGAATTTGTAGCGTTTAAAATGATACCAATCAAAAAAGCGATACCAAAAACTTTACATTCAACTTTATATTTCTTAAAGCTTTGCATTATACTAATAGTTTACCCACTAGAAAAATTATACCGTTTTTGGTTACCAATCATACCCAATAAATTCATTCATCTTATTTTCACACACCATTTCACCGATAAAACATTAAGCTTTTTATTATGATTTATTTATTTATTTGAGATGACGGTAGTTAATATTTTCTAAATTTGTATTATGTATATGATTTGAATTAATAGCTTTGTTACGGCCTCCGACCTCCATGACTCTAGGTACGGCTTTGCAAATATGAACAAATAATCAGACGGACAAGTTTCTTATGTCATATGTCTCGTCTCAAAAACAATATATATATATATATATATATATATATATATATATTTCTACATGTATGTACACATATGTATAAGAAATATATGTATTGTTTGCAGTTGCACCTAAGTTATGATTTGGTCTGTATTATAATCATACAAATTTGCGCATGCAGGCTGCAATCATGCATGATAGGGTTTCCCTCTTTGGTATTTATCAATTGTTCCTTGTATAATGTTCTTATTAAAGCCACTCAACTGCCAACTACATATACATGTACATGAGTACATCTACTTACACACCCAAAAGTTTTGGTAATTCGTATAGAAATAATAAGTATATGATATATATTTTTCGTACTCGTAGTGAAATGGTTTAGTTATGTTGTCAAGTTCGTGTAATAGGGTTTAAGAAAGAAAACTACAACTAAACGTTTTATTGGAAAATCAAATATTACAAAAATTTAAAACCTGAACACACTTTTCCCTTAAAAATATATACACTCTGCAAATAAAAACCTGACTATAGTCATTTTTACAAATAGTGGTTCAAATTTTAATCGGTTAATTAGTACATATTTTGCTTCAACGGTAGTCTTATAGTAAATCTAATTTTGCTTTAGATTGATTATACATCCATTTGATCTTTGTAGAGTTTTCATGACAATTACTGTCCCTCAGTTACTGGCTATAAGAGATGAATTTGAACATACATAGGCGAAAATGGCCTACATTGCCTAAATAAAACAAATTTGAATGCATTTGATTTATCACTAAAACAACGTTGTCGTCAATTATCACTGAACTACCTTATAATGATATGGTATAAACATGCGACAGCTCAAACGGCTTCTTTTTCCTCTGAGTATATAAATAAATTATAACTGTAAACCCTAACTAGATAGTAAATCTAAAGTAAATGTATATAGTACATAAACACGTGAGTAAACGAAATAAATATGTAACATTTTCCGAGGAAGATTGAATCATAAAATCTGACACGACCTCCATTATTTTCATCCAAATTTCCGGTTATAAAAGCATTGAATAACCAAATTTTTTATGTATATGTATATATTTTCAGTTTCTTACTTTCAAATTGTACTTCATTTTTCTTTTTATTAATAGCGATACAATATTGTGGGTTCCAATTCCCAAAGACAACTCTCATTTCCTCCGAGTCCGGTCACTTACAGCGACTTCACTTTTTCTCTTTTGTTTGTTTTCCTCTTTCTGCTTGCACCATGGAGAGGAACAAACAAATAATAACTCAATATTGTATGTTTCTAAATCCGAACACTTTGTAATATAGTGATTCCATTTCATAGGTATTGAGTTTCACCCGTTAAATTTGAAAAAAAACGCATTATAGGCAGCTTCCTTTGTTTTAAACCATTCATAAACTTAATTACTTAACATTAATTCAGTTTAGTCATAATAAATAATTATGAAACCATTACATCAGGAAAATAAAATATATTTTTAGTTTAACAACAAAAAAATTGTTATCAGTAATAATATTTTACAAAAAAGTAAAAATTTAAAATATCTGTTTTCTATATAATTTTTTTCGCGAGGGTATCTAAAAGTCTTTAAAGTGATTAAGGTATGGGCAGATGCTGTGGAGAAAGTGAAGAAGTCTCTTGTTTGGTCCGAAAGTGTAGTGATAAGGAAAGCGTTTTAATGAAGTTTTTGCACTTTATTTCTCTTTTTCTTTGGAAAAAATAACATCCAAAATTTTATTAACTTCTATGATTTTTCTCTTCTTGGATTAATGTATTATCATTTATATCCATGCATATCCGTATGAACGTATTTTACCGATGTACACGAGACATAGACTATTATTACGCATTACGTATTGATTGTTCAGTTGTTTGTAATAGTTATGTAAATATGCTACCGCTGGATTCAAATTTGCATATTGTTGGGAAAGTAATGTCTTGAACCTTATACAATTCTGAGTAAATGTAACAAAAAGCTATAAATTTTAACTCACCATAACGCTCCATATGAAAATTTCACCGTTAATCGTCATTTTCATTGCTATTTGTGACAAAAATAGTAAATAATATTGTATTTTCAAATCATATCAAACAAACAAGAATGTGAACAAACATAACTAATCAAATGCTTATATGAAGATGAAAAACATATGCTATATAGTAATGAACTTATGGACGATCTAGTCACAAAGTTTTAAACGTTCTACAATTTGTGTTTTATTTCAATTCCAAACAAAATTTGTGTTTTAGCAAGTAACTTTGTTTATCCGTGGGAGTTCTAGAGCTCGTCCGAATCCGTTAGGGGTAGATCGGAGAACATCCTAAGCCCAAATGGTAGTAGTCCCAAAACTTAGGCTGTGTTTTGCTCTATATATCGTCGTCTTGCAATCTATAGGCATACTGTAAATATATCTTGGTAGCTTACATCTTCGTGGGCTGATATGAGCCCAACCGGTTGTCGTTTAATACATGGGCCACCCAAAAATCTGTTTAGCCCAAAACTTATATCCAGATTTGTTTTTAGGATTTTATACCAACTCCATTGAGGTGAAAGAAATTTGTATTTTATTTTACAAAATCTATGAAACATAATTGTTTTTAAAGATTTTGACATTAATTTATATAAATAAGTTGTTGACAAGAAAAAAAATAACGTCTATCTTATAAGTATTAGTAATATGTCAAGATATTGTAGTACATACTAGTAACTATGCTTCAAAACAAATAAGTATTTCCGCCATTCATTTTAGGTTACTTTCTTTTGAAATTATGATACTCTGATCTTTTTCAAACTAAAATCTACAAATATATACTAATTACAGAAAAATATAAACTACTAGTGATTAGTGTTTGCTAATACCAATCTAGATAATACCTAACCAAATCAACATGTATCCTAAAAATCAATTATCCTAGATTACTATTTGGAATTGTTAATGTTTAGTTACAAAATTTCTCGAATTGTTCACAAAAAATATTCGAAACTACAATTATCAACCGTAAAATCAGATCATTAGAGCTCTTAATCTTAATATCAATATATTAAACCGAAATAAACCGGATGCCAAACCGGACAATCTCATCTTCTTCCTTAATAGAACCGTGACACTCACAAAACTCCAATCTCACTCTCTCTCTCTCTCTCTCTCTCTCTCTCTCTGCGCGCATGATCGTATAGTGTTCCACTATGCACCGCCCGTGACTCTAATGGTCTGTGACTTGTAATCCATTTCTCTCCAAATTTTAATTTTAATTTTAATTTCCACATTTATTTCACAAAATTTAATTTCCATATTCACACACACACACACTCCTATACATATATATATACACACCACAATCTCTAATGCCTTCTTATACACACCTCCTCTCCTCCGTTAAATCTCACCGGAAAAAGCTCCCGATCCGTTACTTCCGTCTCCTAATCATCACCATGTCTTCAATTCTCATCCTCCTCTTCTCTCTCTTCCTCTTCTCCTCTCCTTCCTCCTCCCGTCACCACCACCACAACAACAACCACCGTCAATCACCTCCGATCAATCCTTCACCGTCTCTAATCACTCAGATCCAACTCGCTTGCAACGCGACTCGTTACCCAGACCAATGCATCACCACACTATCCGAACCGGGTCGGGTCTCTCCGAATTCAAACCCGACTCAAATCATCCACGCAGCGATCTCCGTCTCTTACGAAAACCTAAAACTCGCCCAATCAAAAATCAAGTCTATCGTAGACTCATCCGTAGGGAATCTAAACCGTACAAACGCAGCGAACACGTGTCTCCAGTTACTTACTTACTCCGAGCACCGTACGGAATCTACGGATCAGGCTTTGACACGTGGCAAAATTAAAGACGCTCGTGCTTGGATGAGTGCTGCTCTAGTGTACCAGTACGACTCGTGGTCCGCTCTTAAATACGTTAACGATACGAGCCAGGTCGGTGAAACGATGTCGTTTTTAGACGGGTTAATCCACGTCAGCAGTAACGCGTTGAGCATGATGGTTGCTTACGATAACTATGGAGACAACGTGGCGTTGTGGACCAAACCGGAAACGGAACGAGACGGGTTTTGGGAGAAAACCGGACCGGGTTTGAGTTTGGATTCGGTTAATTTGGGTTTTCCTTCTGGTTTAAAAGAACACGTGACGGTGTGTAAAGACGGAAAATGCGGTTACAAGACGGTGCAAGACGCCGTTAACGCTGCACCGGAGGATAACGGAATGCGTAAGTTTGTTATAAAGATTAACGAAGGGGTTTACGAAGAGACCGTTAGGGTTCCGTTTGAGAAGAAGAACGTTGTGTTTATCGGTGACGGTAAGGGTAAAACGGTAATTACGGGATCTTTAAACGCCGGTATGCCTGGGATCACTACGTACAACACTGCAACTGTCGGTGAGTTTTTATTACTCCGAAATAAATAAAACCATGTTAAAGCGACATTATTTTATTTTATTTAAATTAAAGCGATATTTATGTGTGTTTGCACTAGGCACGTGAATTTTACATATGATACAGAATCGTAATTTATATGCTAACAAATTTCCCGAGTATGTACTAAATCCCAAAAAAAATACTCTCATTTTGTGGATGTTTTAGTTAAATCAAGTAATTTTTTAATTAATTGATTAGTCAGTTGTGTAATTTTTTTTATTATAGTTTCTATGACTAAAATATTGTTGCATGTTTGGTTTGATAGGAGTGGTAGGAGATGGATTCATGGCTCGTGACTTAACATTCCAGAACACGGCAGGACCAGACGCTCACCAAGCGGTGGCGTTTAGATCAGACAGCGATTTTTCTCTGCTCGAGAATTGCGAGTTTCTTGGGAACCAAGACACTCTTTATGCTCATGGACTTCGTCAGTTTTACAAAAACTGTCGTATCCAAGGAAATGTTGACTTCATTTTTGGCAATTCAGCTTCTGTTTTCCAAGACTGTGAAATCTTAATCGCGCCGCGTCAAGTTAACCCCGAAAAGGGTGAGAAGAATGCAGTTACTGCCCAAGGAAGAATCGACCCGGCTCAATCCACGGGGTTCGTGTTCTTGAATTGTTTGATAAATGGAACAGATGAGTATATGAAGCTGTTTAAAGCTAACCCCAAAGTGCATAAGAACTTCTTGGGAAGACCATGGAAAGATTACTCAAGGACGGTGTTTGTAGGATGTAATTTAGAGGCTTTGATAACTCCTGATGGATGGTTACCGTGGAGCGGAGATTTCGCGCTGAAGACGCTTTATTACGGTGAATCTAAGAACACGGGTCCGGGATCGGATAGGGCACAAAGGGTTTCGTGGAGTAGTGAGATACCGGAGGAGCATGTTCATGTGTACTCGGTTGCTAACTTTATTCAGGCTGATGAGTGGGCTTCAACGTCTGTTTGAATCTACTTACGATTAAATTGGGTTTAGGGAAAGTTTTATAAAGAAGTAATCTTCTCATTGTACTTTTAGTTGAGAATGTTTTTAACAAAAATCCAAACTTTGCATTCATGTTATATCAATTGAAATTAAGATCGTTATGACTAAATGAAGTAACACAATAAAGTTTTAGTGTAAGTAGGAAATGATTTCTTGAAGCGTGTTGGGCTAAAATCATGAATGAGTATGGAGAAAAAGATCTCAAGTTGTGAACTAGGAAGTGTATGATGCTTTTTGCTTGACGTTAAAGCAGAGTTTGTTGTATGAAAACGAAATCCACAAAAGTTTTCAACCAAGTAGACATCATCATCATCATTAGAATTTCTCAATTTAGCATCATCTCAATCTTTTAGAATTGGAGGTTGATGGAGGTTGCAGAAACTGGTAAAGGGGCAGGTAAAAACCATTAAATTTCAAAGTAGAGTAGGTTTCAAATTTGTAAAACCAAATTTGGGTTTAGGGTTCTTTTTAAGTGGTTCACCTAAATACAGTTTAGGGATGGGTCCATGCATTAGGCACATAAATTCTAGTGGTTTTGGTAGAACATAGGGGCCACACACTAAGAGATGAGTGGTCTCAAACTCTTAACCTAATCTTGTCGAAAACAAGAAAAAAGAGAGCAACTTTTTACTTGCAGTTTAGTTTATAGGTAGATGAACAAAGAAAAGTCTTCTCTGAAATTGTTGATGCTTTCAAGATTACATTTTAAATGTTTAGAACAAATAAAAAAGCTAAGTTTATTGTTTACATCTTGAAAACATATTATGGCAAATGATGAATCATATAGGAAGTACATTTGAGGCAAAAACAAGATATTCATTTTGTGGACATAAGGAATTTTTTCTGCCACATTATAGCTCGGAATCAGAGCTTTTCTCCTCCTTAGGCGGAGCAAACTGCTTCATGAGCCGCGATCTTGCCCATGGGTCTAAAGGCACTCGTGGTGGTGGTTGAGGTGTTGGTGGTTTCGATTGCCTAAGCTCGTTCTCCCTATCGATAAACCTGCCCAAAGTATGACCAATTTAGTTCACAAGAAATCTTCCAATTACATCAATCTGGTAGGTTAAGTAAAGAAACTACTCTTACTCTATATAGGCCATTGGAGCAGCATCACCAACTCGTATACGAGTACGTAGCATTCTTGTATATCCACCAGCTCTATCTCTGTAACAAATGATATCTTATCCCAATGAATACTCAAAGCACTTATATGTGATAACTGTTAAATGATGGACAAGAGATTTCGAAGATTCACTTGTATCTATATGCCAATTCTGTGAAAAGCTTGTGAATGACATCATCTCCTCTAACAAAACCAGCTGCTTTCCTTGCCGCACAAAGCGAACCCTGATGAAAATTTATAAGCAAGATGAAGTTCGATAAACAACGCAATGACTCGAGCTACAGCAAAAACTACCACCTCGAACCAAACCATCTAAAGCACTTATTGTAAGTGATGCTCAAAATCTATATCAATTGATCAACCAATAACTGAGAGTCTGAGATATTGAAACTCTGAGGTCAACATTACAGAGACACATCAAGATGACGTTATCGGATAGATAATGAAATTACTCGAGCTGAAAAGGCGAAAAACTAACACCTCGAACCAAACCATCTAAACCACAAAGTGAGAGGAACTCAGTGTAGCTCAAAATCTATATCAAAGCTCAACCAATAACTGAGATACAGAAACTCTAATATCAACATTACATAGACTCATCAAGGAAACAAAGTACCTCTTTCCCAAGTTGAACCATATTATCAGCGAGACGACGAACCTCTTTAGCCTGCAAAACACAATGTTTCTTTAGCCATAAACACACAAACATTTCATTGCTTCTTTTCAGCCAAAATTGTTATGTGCATTTTACACTAATGAAATAAAGAATCGAACTTTAAACAAATATATGCAATCACTAAACATAATTCCACACATTTCACAATAAATCAAAATTTGGTATGAAAACACTACACAGACACAAACAATCTGATGAAATTGAGTTACAGTGAAGAAGATCGCAGATTCTATAAACCCTACTTAAACCCAGAACCCAGAACCCAGTACCTTTGTGACAGTGGTCTCTATACGCTCGTGCTTCACTAACTGAGAAACCATAGTCCTAATAACAAGAGTGAAACCAAACACATCAAAATCAAAGGAGAAAACTTTATGGTTATTGGAAAAGAGAAAATGAGAAGAAACAAGATTGAAACCTGAGCATATTCATACGGTGACCCGCATGGCGACCAAGCTTCCTAAACCTTGTCATTTCGGTGACGGAGAAGTGATCGGAGTTAGAAGAACCCTAAGGAGGCGAGGATGTGAACACTGACCAGCTTAACTTACTGATGGGCTGGGCTTTCGGCCCATAAGTATAAACATACCGTTTCTTGACTAATTTTGTGGTTCAACTATAAAACCAATAATAAGAAACTTTGTGTTAATGTAATTATATTCTCTATCTGTTTCATTATGTATGTCTTTTACGAATTTTTAACATGTAACTAAAAGAAATTTTCAATTTTTATTATAGTTTTTTTGTTTTTAGTTGAATGTAAAATTTATTCAAACCCAAAAATCGTTTTTACAAAAAATGCATTTTTTCTTAAAAGTTTATATTGTGTACTTTAGCTATTAAGTAAAAGAAAGTTCACCGCGAGACAAACCACATTTCCATTCCCTCTTCATATCGAGCATCACCCTTATCCCGGATCGAAGATAATCGATTTCGAACTTGCTTGCCATTTTCGGTGTCTCACCATGTCGTCGGTTGTTTCATTCCCGCCAAATCGAATGAAAAGTAATTTGGAAAAGCGCAAGAGAAACAAAAGCGTTTTATCTTGTGACGTATCCATTACCGCTTCCAAAATCTTGTCTCGATTCGAGGTGTAAGGCATCATCAGATTGCAACCCAGTATTCGCCATACTTCATCAAAGTATTGACACGAGAAATAAAGATGTTGTCGAGTTTCCAGAATTTTTTGACACACAAGATACAAGAGCCATCATCACCTATGGTCAATTGAGTCATTTTCTCTCCCGTTGTTAACATGTTGTTAACATAATTATACTATTTATTAATATATTATGTAATTTGATTTCTCTAATTAATAAGATAAAATTCGAATTTAATTTACATTGAAAAAACAGAATATAAAAAGTTTATAACATAAGCTATAAGAGTGTTTCAGGTAAAACGAATTACATTCACAAATATTTTATTAGATTAGGTTATAACTACTAGGTTATCGGTATTAAGCTATTAGGTTATCAGCAAACAAATACTTTAGGTTAGCAATATTAATACAAACTATCCTTAACTACTAAATCACAAGTCACATAACCAATTATGTGTTGACACGTGGAAAATGCTTCATATTTATTTCTGCAATTTAAAATTTAAACAAAAAAAAAACGGAAAAATAGTCATTTATAAAACAGAAATTAATGAAAGCTAGAAATACTAGTTAGATTATATCGGTAAACAAATACTTAAATAGATTAGGTTATAGCTATTAAGTTATCGGTATTAATACAAATTATTAGGATATCAGTAGATAAGTAATTTGTTAGTATTAATACAAACTACAAGGTTACCGTAGACAAATACTTTATTAGCGTAGGTTATAACTACTAGATTATCGGTATTAATACAAACTACTAGGTTATCGGTATTAATACAAACTATTAGATTATTGGTAAACAAATATTTTATTAGATAGTTTATAACTATTAGATTATTCGTATTAATACAAGCTGTTAGGATATCGGTAGACAAATACGTTATCGGTATTAATACAAACTACTAGGTTATCGGTTTTAATACAAACTATTAGGGTATCGTAGACAAATACCTTTTCGGTAATAATACAAGCTACTAGGTTATCGGTATTAATACAAACTATTAGGATTTTGATAGACAATTACCTTATCGGTATTAATACAAACTGCAGTAAAACCTTTATAAATTAATAATGTTAGATTTTGAAAAATTATTATTTTAGAGAGATATTAATTTATAGAGAGAAATTCTTTTTAGGTAAGATTTTTTTTTTCCGAATGATGTTATGTTATGGATTTAATAAATCTAATTGCAAAATTGACATGAAATTTATATTAAATTTTTTGATTATCGCAATAGAGTGGATGATATTATCATAATAGACTATCAAATTAAAATGGTGTACTATGTATAAAATTTAGAAGAAATCATGGTTATTATCCCTAATGTCGATGGATACATTTAAAAAGAGTTATGTATAAAGAATCAATTATTTTACCTAAAATTTTCATAATTTTATGGTAAAGACCGAGAAAACAATTATAAAAGTTTTTGATGTAATACGTAAACTTAAAGATAAGGTCTAATGAAATTTTTATTTTTAAGTCAAAACAAAAATAATAAAAACCATGTTTAGTACATTATCATATATACATAATTATATATGATTATTAATTTATACTATTATTGAGACCATATTTTATATAGGAGTTTTAAAAAAATTATTATCTTATCATTTTATCGAATTTCATTAATTTTTACATTGGCCCGACTCGGGACCGGAAAAATTTATTAATTTATAGTGATTATTAATTTATAAAGTATTAATTGATGGAGGTTCTCGTGTACTAGTTTCTAACTTCAAGTCTGAGAGATTTATTTTGATTTAGTGTTTCATTTTGATAACTTTAAAAGGATGAGTATTAATTAAATAAATCAAACTCTGCAACCTTTTAAGGTGGTGAAAATTTTCTCCAATAACATACAGAAAAAGTTACAATTTCTTTGATAACAAACAAAAGTTGTGCCATAAACATTTGACACATCTTAATCTCTGTAATGCTAATCCAAAAACCCCCCAATTATTTCTATCACTAACTTGATAATTAAGAATGCATAACCTCTTCTTCAAAGGCCATACAGCTCAGCTCTACAATTTCTAATTGACCTCTAAATGGCAATTGAAAAAAGACAAATTTTAATCTGTAGACGAACTGTTAGAATTGAAAGATCATAGGAAGTGATGAGTAGGATACTCATGCTCATAACCATTGTAGTCATAATAGAGCCTTTCTCCTTTCGATATATCGCGAGTAGCCACTAGAAGAACCCGACATTCGCCATTTATGCTATACCTCACGCATTTACAGTTCTGCTTCTTCTTACTAAACCTGCAACCATCAATGATTGTGATTAAACTTTTTGTCAGGAGAACCGAACAAAGAAAGAAAAGGTTTTGAATATGTGCTTACCGATTGTGGTTGTTAATGCCATTGATGAAGCGAGCTATGTTTCCATACTTGTCGGGACAGATAACAAGAGATTTCGATGGATCTTCAGATAAAAGTAGAGTCATGATGCTGTCACAATCGTCACTTTCTCGGTTCTTTAAGTAATCAACATCTCCTGTATATTCAGCAATGAATGTAAAGTCCTTAATTGGACCATCTGCTTCAACTGTGTACCTATATAGACAACAAGAAAACATGTTTATATATCCGCTTTGTCGTAAAAGGAAGATTGATTGAATGAAATGAGAGATATATACCCTTCAAGCGGATCAAATACCACAACAAGAGGAGGGATTTCTCCTCGTCTATACATAGCTCGACATTGCTCCAATGTCTCTAAATCATCTTTCGATAACACCTGCGAAAACCAAAACCGAGAATACAACAAATAAGGGATCTAAGATAGATACCGAAAAAGAGCTGAAAGATAGTCTTCTTTTACCTGCATACCACCTTTCTCAAACTGGGACTGATTTGCAGACCGAGGAGCCATCCCGGGAACATAATTTAAGTCGTCGCTGTATTCAATACCCAATGCAGTTAAAGCAGTAGCAAGTGTACCCATTTGAGTAAGTCTCTGTTCAGGATCATTAGATGGAACCAAAGGTAATAGCCTTCTCCTTCTCTTCTTCACTGTTAAAGAGCTAGATTTTCTCTTATACTTCTTAGTCTCTTCTTCAAACACACATAAATAAAACTCATTAAAAACCTGATCTTACACAACATCTATGTCTAAGATATGTTACCTCTCATCATTCAACAATGCTCATTAAACCTAAACCTAACCCTAAACACAATTCTTCATGAGGTGTAACAAAATTAACTAAAGTTTAGCTCTTTCATATTCAGATTCATCAAAGCTAAGAACTTTCAAACAAATAACGATCATGAAACATAACCCACAAATAAAAATCATACCTTGACTCAGTTGAGATGTCTCAGTTTGATCAGTTTCCTTCTCAATACGAAAGAAATGCATAATCTTCTTCTGAGATAACCCTAAAAAGAAAACAAAACCCAATTTTCAGAACATACGAAAAATTAGGAATTTTTAACAGAAAAGAGAAGTTGTTTTTTTTTTTTTAAATCCATACTTCTTACAGGACGTTGGTCGGAACAATCAACACAAAGCCAAGGTCCAATAGGAACACGAACCATGATCGGTCTAAGACATTTCATATGAAATCCTTTATCACATTTATCACAAAGAAGAAGCTCATCGTCACCTTCACCAGAACTGCAT
This sequence comes from Arabis alpina, assembly GCA_900128785.1. Taxonomy (NCBI): domain Eukaryota; kingdom Viridiplantae; phylum Streptophyta; class Magnoliopsida; order Brassicales; family Brassicaceae; genus Arabis; species Arabis alpina. The sequence continues at coordinate 5,887,846 of LT669795.1, forward strand.
TTCTCACAGGTAACATTACTGTACCTATCTTCTTCTTCTTCTTCTTCTTCTTCTTCTTCCATTAAAAGAACACGCTTTGATTTCGCCATTATCTCAGCCATTGATTTCATCTTCTTAGGTGGTGGAGATTCAGAGGAAGGTCGTCTCGGTGGAGCTTCTGTTCGTCGGCGAGAAGAGACGAGACGGCAAGGAGACGCCGTTGGAGAAGAAGAATTCCATGTAGACATCGTCGGAGAGTTCGCCGGAGAAGAAGAAGGGAAAGAGAGAGGTGGATTTTGATTGGTTGATGCTAATGTGCACCGTGTATGCGCATGGAAACTGATGTGCGCATCGTTTGGAGTGTAATTTGGGATTATTATTATTATTTTTTTTTTTTGGATTTAAACCTTTTGACAAATTCAAAATTACTGGTAGGGATGAGATTTTGTGTTGTTGTCTTAATAGGTTTATAAAGACATTGTAAGAAAGAGATAAAATTTGCAATGATTTAAGTTTTTGATTTTTATGGTAAAAAATATTTGTTGACTAAATCTTGGGTGTTTTATATTATTGCTATAAAAAATAGTTGAATACAAGAAAATAATGTATTTTTTATCTATGTATGAATGTAAGTAAATCTAGTCATATATGCAAGTATAGAAATAAATGTTTGAATAATAGTAATTATCTAGAAGTTCATGCTGGTATTTGAAAACCTAATATTTATCCATACATGAACCATGGAAATTTGGAAATGTATTTGATTTTGTTTTTGTGTTATTAAAAATGTATTTTACAAAATTTAAAAACTATATTTTCTACTAATTATGATTAGTTCAAATGAAGAGAGTTTTGCCAAATGGCGTTTTAGAGAATATTATATATTGATATGAAATTTTCAATCACCATCGTTTTTTTAACGATTACGAGTAAAATGTTTTTAACGATTACTAGTGAAATTTTTTTATAGATTCGACTTATTGAATAACTAGTTTTTGGAATGAATTTGATGCTTCGATATTTGTCACAAAGTATCGATGCTCATCATGGCAAGATTTTCTTTTCTAGGGTTTCTTTGCTAAACTTATTTTCGTATTTATGTCTTCTATCCGAGTTTTATTTTTATACTCATATCAAACCATCTTTCTCTTAGGTAAAAAGTCGATGTATTAGTATCGCAATTCTACTCAACTTTACTCAGTCTAATTATTCAAAAATGAAAATCTTATCACCTAAAGTTATATATTTCCACCCGATTCTTTTAATTTTAGAAAAGTCGTTCGATTCAAAAACTGATGAAATTTCTATAAAAAAGAATATAGAAGTATGCCAAACAATAGATCTGTTGGTAACACAAGACAATAAAAAAAATTAGATAGTACAAATAGCAGTACAAAAATGATAGTACAATTAGAAACAGTACAAGTATTGATTAGAGATGACAGTACAAGAAAAAATACTGATATTATTTTCTGTAATGATGTTTGATTGCATAGTTACATGAAAGGTAGTACAAGTTGTAATGCACTTGTGATGTAGTCTACAAAAGCCACCAATCAAACCCAATATTTTCTCTATAAACTATCTAGAAATTCATGCTGACATTTGAAAACCTAATATTTATCCATACATAACCTATGGAAAATTGGAAATGTGTTTGATTTTGTTTTGTGTTATTAAAAATGTATTTTACAAAATTTAAAAAATATATTTCTACTAATTCTAAATAGTTCAAATGTAGAGAGTCTTGCCAAATGGCGACAGAGAATATTATTGTCGATATGAAATTTTCAATCAACATCGTTTTTAACTACAACGAGTAAAATATTCTTAACGATTACTAGTGATTTTTTTTATAGATTCGAATTATTGAATAACTAGTTTTTGGAATGAATTTGATGTTTCGATATCTGTCACACAGTATCGAGACTCATCATTGCAATATTTTCTTTTCTAAGGTTTCTTTGCTAAACTTATCTTCGTATTTATGTCTTCTATCCGATTTTCCTTTATATAAACTCATATCAAACCATCTTTCTCTTAGGTAAAAGGTCAATGTATTAGTATCCTAATTCTACTCAACTTTACTCGCCCTAATTATTCAAAAATGAAAATCTTATTACTTAAAAATAAATATTTTAATTTTAGAAAATTCGTTTGAAGCTACTAAATATTAATATAAGCTATCACGATTCAAAACTGATGAAATTTCTATAAAAAGTATAGAAGTAGGCTTAACAATGGATATGTTAATAACACAAGACAATACAAATTTTTTGAAAGTATAAAAATGATAGTAAAATTAGAAGCAGTACAAACAGTGATTAGAGATGATAGTAGAAGGAAAAATAATGATATTAGGAAAAATAGTGATATTTACAATTAGTTGAATAAAAATCATGAAATCATAAATTTACTACATAAATAAACTACATTTCATAACATAAATAAGAAAGAAACAGATTTTGGTTATATACAAAACATATAAATCAACGCATCTTAATGGTATTAGTGCATCCGAAAGAGGTTTAACGGATTATTAAATAATATCTTATGTTGTGTGAAGTTTTATTTTCTATTTTATATAATTTAGTATTGTATTTTCGTTTAAAAGTTAATATTATTTGAATAAAATATAACACATAATTTTGTTTATGCATGAAATGTAAAAATATTGAAAAATTAAAGGACCAATTTGCAAATAAAAAGCTCACTTTCAAAATTTGAAGAAATGAATAGTAAATCTTCAAATATGAAGCAACACTATTCATTTCTTCATTTTGAAGATAAAAATAAAGTACTATTGGAGAAGATTTCTTCATTTTTATCTTCAAAATGAAGAAAAAGGGGAAATTTAAAGCACCATTGGAGATGATCTAAGCTTTATCCACTTAAGGTGATGATAAGTTACTAAGTTGCATCGTTTATCAGTGTTTCACTACTAAATTTATTTAGCCAACAGTCTGCCTTTTATCCTTTAATTTTAGAATTGAGAAAGAGTGATAAGTTCACTAGCTCATTTGTTTATAAAATACAAAATAAAATTTTGATATTGTTTTCTGGTTTCATGTGTGATCTAATTTTATGTCTGATTGCTCAGATAAACTGTGGAAAACATCATGTCAAACAAACAATATTCATTCTCCAAAAATGATATTATTCATTATTATCCTTATAAATATTGAAATCCTTACACAACTGTCCTAATAAAAAAAAATTAACAAATGATAACACTTTTTTCTTTAAATCCACAAAAAAGGACTGAGAAGGATAACTACTTAACTAGTGGCATTAATGTGTTCCACCAATTATAGAATTTTATCTTCATCACATTAACATCAAAATTGACTCTTTATGTACAAGCTTGGAAATTTTTACGAATATAACAAAACAAATCTAAAAATTATATTCAAGCAAAGATACTAAGAAAAAATCAAAGGTGCGGTGGGTGAAAAACAGCTCCCTTTTTTTGGGCTTAGGACACGCTATTTCAACTAGAGGGTCTTATCTTAGTTTTGAGTGGCTGTTATTGGTTTTAACTCCCTTTTAAAAATTTCTTTGCTATCTTTTCGATCTACCATCCAACTTTTTGCAGTTCTTGAAATTTCTGGAAATTCTTGTTTTTGCTAGAAAGAGTAAGCTTAGCCTCTGGAGTGTGGTAGTCTTTGAAGTGGTTTGTGAGCTACCTTTGGTTGGTTTTTTCCTTGACGATTAGGTTCGGTTCTTGAGCAATGTCGTCGGCTATGGATATGGAGAGTTTGAGGTTAAGTTTGGGTAATGAAGATGATGAACTGGATCTCCCCTTTGAGATGCCTGACTTACCTCAATTTAGCTCAAATGAAGATAATGTTCTTAGTGTGATTGGTAGAGTTCTCAATCCTGAGAAGCAGAAAGTCTCGAGCTTAGTTCTGGACTTACCTAGGAAATGGCAGAAAGTGGGTCGAGTTCGTGGTGTGGCCTTATCTAAAGAGCGGTTTCAGTTTTTTTTCAACTCTGAGCACTATTTGGTTGAGGTTCTTGAGAAGGGTCTTCATACTTACAATGAATGGGCCGTGGTTCTGGAACGATGGGTGGAGTTTCCTCCTCCGGACTATCTCCAGTTTGTTCCTATTTGGATGCGTATTAGTCAAATTCCGGTGAATCACAATACTGCGGATGCTATTATGGCTTTGGGAGAGTTAGTGGGAAGGGTGGATATGGTGTTATTTGATCCCACTAAGCGCGAGAACAGAGAGTATGTTCGTGTATTGATTAATTTTAATGTGGCTAACCCTCTGCGTAAGACTAAAGAGGTTAATCTACCAAGAGGTGGTAAAGCAATTGTGTTGTATGATTATGAAAGGGTGCAAAAAAGATGTTATTGTTGCCAACGACTCACACATGAGCAGGAGAGGTGTCCTATCTTCTTTAGAAGAAGAAGCGGAAAGGCAGATAGCAATGCCAGTGTAGGGAGTGGTGTCTCTCCAGCAGAGATAGGTATCGATAAGGAAGATCCTTTGTTTGGGGTCTTAGCGGACAACCAAGTGGGGGTAGACCCCTCAACTGGTAGACCAAGGATAGCTGAGGAGGTTCTTCAGGAGTTGAGACAATATTTGCTGGTGTCTAATGGTGAACCTCAAGTGGTGAAAGAATTACGTGTGAGGAAATCAGTGGCTGAAGCAGAGAAAGATCCCATAGTCAAGAAGATAGCTCTGAGATTGGAAGCAGCTCCTATTATTTCTAATGCCATGGATAGAGGTAAAGGTTTGGTCTTTGATTACGATTCTTCGAGGTCTAACTCTGATAGAAGCTTGGTGCTGAGAGATATACCTCAGCAGATGGAAGCCAATTCTATGGACCAAGCCATGGTTTGGAACTCTGTTCCCCAGACTTCTCTGTCTGATCGTCCGAGTTGGTCCCATGAATTGCTTCCCTTTCAGTTAGGTTCAACGGCAAATGGAGCTGGTCTTTCTGAGGCAGGCTCCTCCGGGACTCTAACTAAGAAAGGGAAACCGAGGAAAAGACCTTATAAGACTAATAGAAAGCCTAGAGTGCTGTCTAAGGCTCTGGAAGGTCAGGAAGTGAAGCTGAAAGAAGGGCTTGTGAAAGGAGTTATAAGTAAGAGGAAAGAGGGTCCAGCTAGTGCAGGTCTGGATAAAGGTGAGAAGTTGATGGAACAAGTGGTAAAACGCAACAAAAAAGAGGTAGTCCCAATTGAGGGACTGTCCATCATCTAATGAGCATTCTAAGTTGGAATTGTCAAGGTTTGGGCCGTGTTCAGGGCTTGACAATTCAACACCTTGAGGAGATGCGGTCAAAACATTTCCCTGAGGTAGTGTTTCTTATGGAGACTAAACATAGTAGAGATGTGTTGGTGGATTTACAAGTTTCGCTTGCTTATGATAGAACATTTACAGTTGATCCAGTTGGGTTGAGTGGAGGGTTAGCCTTGATGTGGAAGAGTTCAGTTAGTGTAAATATTAATTTCTTCTGCAAAAATCTCTTGGATTGTCATATTCAGTTTGGAGATGTGTCCTTTTATGTGTCTTGTATCTATGGGGAACCGGTTATGAAGTTTAGACCGAGATTATGGGAAAGAGTTACAAGGATTGGAATACAGAGAAAGGAAAGCTGGTGTATGGTTGGAGATTTCAATGATATCTTGCATAGTGGGGAAAAGATGGGTGGTCATAGCAGGGAGGATTTCTACTGTGAGCCCTTTGTTAACATGATTGAGGCCTGTCAGATGGTGGAATTACCTGGACATGGGAATGGCTTCACTTGGGGAGGTATGCGTAGTAAGAAGCAGTATATTCAGTGTAAGTTGGATCGAAGCTTTGGTAATACTGAATGGTATAAGATGTTTCCTGAAGCAAATCAAACCTTCCTAGAAAAGAGAGGCTCAGATCATCGGCCTGTTCTAGTTAAGCTTTTGGCATCTCAAGATAGACCCAGAGGACAGTTTAGATTTGATAAAAGATTCGTTTACAAACCAAGAGTGAAAGAATGTATAGAAAAGGCATGGAATTTGGGGAATTCTCAGGAGAGGTTTTCTGTCTCTGCTAAGATCAAGAGTTGCAGGAAAGCTCTTAGTGAGTGGAAGAGATCCAATACCATGAATTCGAAAGAAAAGATTGTGAAGATTCAAGAAGCTTTGGAGAAAGAACAATCGGCTAATCTCCCTTGCCTTCAGAACCAAAATCTTTTAAAAAGGGATTTACTCAAAGCCTATAAGGAGGAAGAGTTATATTGGAGTCAAAGATGTAGACAACGTTGGGCTAAGGAAGGTGATGGTAATACTAAATTCTTTCATGAGTCTGTGAAAGCTAACAGAGTTAAAAAGTCAGTGGAAATGTTGGAAGATGTGAATGGTCAGTTGCATCGTGATGAGAAGGCTAAGGCACAAGTGGCTATTGATTATTTTAACAATTTTTTGAATCTTCAAAACCTACCTGTTTTCAGGATTTCTTTGAGACTTTCCCGCCTAAAGTAACAGAGGCTATGAATAAGCATCTAATTCAAGAGGTTACTAGAGAGGAAATCAGGGAAGCTGTCTTTTCAGTTAAAGCATCAAGAGCTCCAGGTCCAGATGGTATGACAGGATTGTTTTTTCAGCACTATTGGGAGGTCATTGGGGAAGATGTGATCAAGGAAATTCAGCTGTTCTTCTCAGATGGAATCCTTCCTCCGGATTGGAATTATACTCATCTTTGTCTCATTCCTAAGAAGATTAATGCGACCAAGATGAGTGATTTAAGACCTATAAGTTTGTGCTCGGTGATTTACAAGTCTATATCCAAGATCATGGTGAAAAGGCTACAACCCTTGTTGTCTGAGTTGGTGTCTCCTTTTCAGTCCGGTTTTGTTTTTGAAAGATTGATCTCTGACAATATAATGATAGCTCATGAGGCGGTTCATAGCCTGAGAACACATCCTGTAATGAAGACGGAGGTAATGGCTATCAAATCTGATATGTCCAAGGCATATGATAGAGTTGAGTGGTCCTATTTGAAGGCCTTAATGGTGGCTTTGGGATTTCATACTAAGTGGATTAGCTGGGTCATGTTGTGTGTAACCTCTGTTACATTCTCAGTGCTTATAAATGACCATCCTTATGGGCTGATTAAACCAAAAAGAGGATTGAGACAAGGGGATCCTTTGTCTCCTTTCCTTTTTGTTCTGTGTACTGAGGGTCTTTCACATTTGTTGGTCAAGGCAGAACAAGAAGGAAAGATCACGGGTATGAAGTTTTCTCAGAATGGGCCAGCTATTCATCACCTTTTGTTTACGGATGACAACTTGTTTATATGCAAGGCTAACTTAGAGGAGAGTAGTGAGCTTAAGAATATCCTCAGAAGGTATGGAGACGTCACTGGTCAAAGAGTAAATCCTGAGAAATCTTCTATCACCTTTGGAGCTGCAATTCATGATGACTTGAAGATTATTATCCAGAACTCTCTAGGGCTTTTTGCAGAAGGAGGTTCAGGTTCCTACCTAGGTCTCCCCGAATGCTTCAGTGGCTCTAAGGTAGAGATGCTGGATTTTATTAAAGATAGTCTTAAATCTCGGATGTCTGGCTGGTTTGCTAAGTCCCTATCTCTTGGAGGTAAGGAAATTCTGTTGAAAGCGGTTGCCCTTGCTATGCCGGTGTATGCAATGTCAGTTTTTAAACTCCCTAAAACTACTTGTTCTGCCTTATCTAGTGCAATGGCAGATTTTTGGTGGAATTCAGCTGAGGAGAATAGGAAAATTCATTGGATTAGTTGGGAAAAGATGTGTTTAGCCAAGGAGAATGGGGGATTAGGTTTCAGGGATATTGAATGTTTTAACCAAGCATTGTTAGCTAAACAAGCATGGCGGTTTATCCAGGATCCTGAGTGTCTTTGTGCCCAATTTCTTAAGAGCCATTATTTTGAGCTTTCAGATTTCATGGAGGCTAATGTGGGGATCAGACCTTCTTTTGCTTGGAGAAGTGTTTTATGGGGTCGAGAGTTGTTGGTGAAAGGTATTACTAAATTGATAGGGGATGGGAGTTCAACTCGGGTTTGGTGTGATCCCTGGATCATGGATGGAAGTTTGCGCATTCCGCTTATGAAGCAGATCTTTGTTGATCTTGACCTCACAGTTAGTAGCCTGATTGATCAGAGTACAGGATACTGGAAGGAAGACAAGCTAGATTGGAACTTCTATCAGAGGGACATAGAGATTATTAAGCAAATTAAACATGTGATATCTCAGAAGGATTATTGGGTTTGGAAGCATACTAAAACAGGGGATTACTTGGTAAAGAGTGGCTACTGGTTGGCTAATCGTGAGAAGAACCATGCTTTGATTCAACAAGTGTCTTGTCTGCCCTCTATAAATGTGTTGATTGAACAGATTTGGGACCTTAAGTGTCCTTTGAAGATTAGAAGTTTTCTCTGGAAAGCTATCAGCAATGCTATACCTGTGGTAGATTTGGTGGCTAGAAGAGGAGTGAGGCTTGATAGTAGGTGTTTGACTTGTGGTCTGGAAGGTGAAGATCCTAACCATGTTTTGTTCTTTTGTACTGCAGCTAGGCAAATGTGGGCTGTATCTAATGTTCCTTGGCCAGAAGGAGGTTTTCATGTGTCTTCCTTATTTGTGAATTTCTCCTATGTATTGAGCATCAAGAAAAGAAAAGAGATCCCTGAGATCATAAAGAGAGCTATCCCGTGGATACTTTGGAGGATTTGGAAGAATAGGAATGCGTTATTCATTGAAGGGAGATACTTTCAGGTCATGGGCTCAATCAGGAAAGTGATGGAAGATACAGAAGAATGGTTCCTGAGCCAAGAAGTTCAAGAAGAAGGGGAGAGAAGTCTGCCTTTGTCTACTTATACTAAAGGAAGTAAATGGAGGAAACCCCCAGATGGTTGGATGAAATGTAATATTGGGTACAAATGGAATCACAATGATAAGATAGGTGGAGGAAGTTGGGTTCTTAGAGATAACAAAGGAGCAGTGGTGTTACACAGCCGAAGGTCTTTTGGAGTTTTTGAGTCTCTAGCAGATTTCAAGCTTGGGGTGTTGTTATGGAGTATTGAGTGCATAGGAAGTCATAGGATGGAGAAGATCATTTTTTCGGCTCAGGTGATTTGTTTGGCTCTCTGCTCAGACCAAAAGCATGGCCTAATTTCAAATATCAGGGGGAGGTGTTGATCAAAGCTTTACGAAACATTGTGGAGTGGAGATTGGAAGTCGCAGATCCAAGAACAAACCAAGGTGCTAATCGGATAGCACAAAGTGAAACCATTGGAAGTAGAATTCATTCTTATGTATCCATAGGTTATCCTTTGTGGTTGGAGGAGCTCTTTGTTTGTGAATCTTGTGGCTTGTAGGTGGTAGTCGTTGTTATTTTCTGATTCTTAACGGAGCCTCTTGATCTTGTTAGGTATTTTTTCCTTATGCACAAGTTATTCTGGGCTCACAGGTGATGGGCTTTTTCGGATGGGATAGGTTAATTGTTGTAACTTTTGGGCTTCAAGCCTTTTCTTATATATAAATTTTAGATGGCAAAAAAAAAAAAAAAACAAAACAAAACAAATTTTTCCTTCTTTTCTTGAACATGTAGTGACATATTGACATTTGACATAGTATAACTCTAAAAGGATTATAAGAAAACAAATCCTAGATGGGCTATTTAATTCAGCCCATTATAGAGATAGTGAGTGAGTGAGTAAGGGAAATGAATGCTTAAACAGGCTACACCCAAAACTTTTTGGCCCGACCCTAATTAAATGAATACTTAGAGGGGGTTATTGGTTTGTGTATTTTAATGGATTTTAAAATCCATTTGGATTTTAGAAATCTGAGATGAATCCATGGATTTTAAAATCCATAATAATAGATAGTGTGGATTTCAAAATCAAATAAAATGGATTTACAAATCAACTAAATGGATTTCATTGACTAACCAATAAAGTAATATCAACATCTAACTCATTATTTTCATGTGATATATGTTTTTTTCGTTCTTTAAGGATTTCTTGTTCTCCCGTATTTGTTGAATCCATGTTTGAGTATACTTTTAACAAATAAAACTTAACCCATCAAAAACGAACACTAACACATACACCTTTGTATCTTTATATATATTATTTATTATGATTAGTATATGATTTCGCAATAATATTCACTAAAATCCTTATTGTGAAGAATCACGGAAAAATTGATCACGTGAATAGCAAAAAAAAATGAACAAGTCTATAAAAAGAAAGAAGCAACAACTATTAGAAAGAAAGACATACATAAGATGATGAAGAAGAGACGAAAAATACATATCTGACACAATTTTTCTATTATTTTGTTTGATGGTGTTTTATTTATTAGTTTGATTATTTTAGTTGATTTGTGGATTTATAAGTGTGTTATTTGATTTGTAAATCTTATAAGATTTACAAATGGTTGTAAATCCGAAGGTTTCCCCTCGGATTTGATCCTTTGTATTTTTGACATGAAATCTTTTCAAATCCATTAAAATCCTAGGTGAAATCAAATCCATAAGTAAATCCGTAGGATTGAATAACACGTGATTTTAATTAGGATTTATAAATCATAGAACCAATAACACCGGATTTTAATATGGATTTTAAAATCATATAACCAATAACACTAGATTTTGTTTGGATTTCCAAATCCATTAAAATCCATAAACCAATAACCCCCCCTTAAGCATTGACGATAATACCCGAAATGATCTTCGATAACATTAGCAGAAACATGAATATATGGAACTCCATTGGCTTAGTGGTTGACCAAGGGCTATAAAGCTTTTATACCAAAAAAATTGGGGTTCGAGCTTGCAAAAGATCTTCAGCTTGGAGTAGGGTAAATTCGTCTAACGTGTCGTAGATCAAGACATAAAACATTCTCGTTGTAGAATCGTCGATGTAACAGTTTCCTAATTTATAATAAAAATAAAAAATTCAGACGTTTTTAAAAAAAAAACATGAAACAAATATAAGATCATATTACTAGAATAGTACCCGCGTTATATGCGGAATAAAATATTTATCAAGTAAAACTAATTTAGTTTTAGTATTGATTTATTATACGAAATTTAAGATCAACTTTTTACATATTTAAATTTTCGATTTTGCAAAACAAAAAAAATTGCGATTATATTTTAAAAATGTATTACACTCGTAAAATAGTTAAAACCATCAAAACATATTTTTCAAAGATACGGTATATGATTCAAATAAAAAAAAAATCAATGATTGCACATATAATCAAAAACTTGTCATCGATTTCCGATCTTATAAATTAATGATTCTTTTAATCGATGTAGACTAAATCATAATTCTTCCTTTTAAACTAATTAATCTATTTATTTTTTGTAGTCTAATTGAATTATTAAATTCTTATTAATCGATGTAGACTAAATCATAATTCTTCCTTTTAAGCTAATTAATTTATTTATGTTTTGTAGTGTAATTAAATGATTAAATTCTTATTAATTTACAATATGTTTGGGTATATGGATTATGTTATGGTAGTGTGTTTGGATAGGAGTATAGTTGTAAAGTAACAATAAAGTAGTAAATTAAATTAAAAAAATTAAAAAAGAAAGAATAAGAAAATCTTGACTTAAATGTATGTTTGGGTATAGGAATTATGTTTATGTTATGGTAGTGTGTTTGGATAGGAGTATAGTAGTATAGTAGTAAAGTAACAATAAAGTAGTAAATTAAATTAAAAAAACTAAAAAAGAAAGAATAAGGAAATCTTTCCTAAGCTATAAATTTACTAGATGACTCCCCACGTATACGCGGATTATATTTTTAAAAATCATATCTATAACAAACAATATTATTTTATATTTAAAAATTTCTAATGATGTTCATTTTATATATTTGGTCTTTGAGATTTTTTCGAGTTTTATTTTTGTGACTAACAGTATCTAGAATAAAACATATAGCAAGACGATTAAATATGCTTTTGACTCCTATTTAAATTTTGATCAAATCTATTTTGTTCTCAATAAATTTAAGTTTTTGAATAATTTTTTTTTCTGATTAAATTCAACATCAAATTTGGTTTGTTACTAAATATTAAAATAAATTACATCAGTGTTGCACTGGTATTTTATTACTTATTTATTTTAATTATATATTCTGAAGATTGAGAGATTGAATTTTTTTTAAAAAATCTGTACTTAAAATATATTAGTTATGGTGAATATTGATAGTTTAATTTTATTTCAAAATATTTTGTTTCATTTTTTTAATTCGTTCTGGTAGAACATCATAACTCCATTAAAATAGGTTAGAGATATTTGTTTATCTTCGATATATTAAAAGAGAAGAATTTTGAGCTATTTGTTTAAAGTTAATGGGCTAATTGAATGAGATTTTTACCATGCCAAAAGTGAAATGTAGAATGTTTAATTGTTTAAAGTTAATGGGCTAATTAAATGTGGTTTTTGTCATATCAAATGTGAAATGTAGATTGTTTAATGAGATTTTTGCTAAATTGACCCAAATTGAAATGCAGTTTGTCCCACTAACCTAATATGAAGGTATTTTTGTCCTATTATTCAAGCAATTTGTGTAATTCAATTTTGCCATTGGAATTAAATAAAAAAAAGAAATTCTTTATTTTCTGATTTTCAGAAACTCAGAAAATTGATTAATATATTTTCTTTCCTTATTTTGCTAAATTATCTTTTCTTAATAAATAAAATTTGATTAAAAAAATTTGTTTTTTTCTTAAAAATCAAAGAACATGTTTTGGAAATATGTTTTTTTTACAAAAAATTGTTTTTTTCTTAAAATAAAATAAGAAAACCACTTACCCATACCCTAAACTTGGCAAAACATGTAGTAAAGGCTTGAAATATGTTTTTTTACAAAAAATTGTATTTTTCTTAAAAATCAAATAAAATGAGAAAACCACTTACCCATACCCTAAACTTGGCAAAACATGTAGTAAAGGCTTGAAATATGTTTTTTTACAAAAATTTGTATTTTTCTTAAAAATCAAATAAAATGAGAAAACCACTTACCCATACCCTAAACTTGGCAAAACATGTAGTAAAGGCTTAAAATATGTTTTTTTTTACAAAAATCAAGTAATTTTCTTAAAAATCAAATAAAATGAGAAAACCACTTACCCATACCCTAAAGGCTTATAATATGTTTTAGAACAAAAATCAAGTAAACCTACGTAAAATCAAACAAAATAAAAAAATATGTAACCTTGCCACATCGAACTCATGACCTCATGGGTATATATTGTGCTATGTGTAACCAATTGATCTATAGGTGGAAACTTGTTCATTAGTACAAACATTAATATATTATCTGTTTGTGCTATTATTATTTTTTAAAGCGAAGCCGTGTACCATCGAACACATGACCTCGTATGTACAATGTGCTATGTGTAACCAATTGATCTATGGGTGGGAACTTGTTCATTATTAGAAAATTTAAAATATATAGTTTATGTACTCTGTTTTTCAGATACAATTTCTCCTCCCCATTCGACTAAATATCTCACTAGAATTTGGAGAATTATGGATCATCGAACACAAATCCTAGCTGTCTTAATTCTCTTCCGACTTTGGGGAATTCTGAATTTGTTAGACTCGAACTGTGTAATTAGAATTCACGCAATCGATTTGATCAAGTAAGTGTTTGATTGTTATCCAACTTTCTGTAACCGTTTCAGGTTTGATCTTCATTTACACTTTCCATTGTTGTGTAGGAATGAGCATCATATCATCGGGCTCAAGTCGTCGTGGTTCCTATGTTAGGGGTATTCCGAGACTGTGTATATGTGGAGAACGTACTACAATTTTCAAATCAACCACAACTTACATAGATATGAGACATTGTAACTAACACAAAGAAGAATAAAAGGAATTTAGGTTGTAGGAGGTTTCAAAAACACTGGAAAAAAAGAGCACGATCAGAGAAGAAACAGAAGAAGAATTTTAGATTTAGGAAATATTTTTTAAATATATTACTTAAGGAAAGTAGCTAATCACGGTTTATATGATCATAGATTTAAGGAGATAAAACTAATTTTGGTATAAACTACCTTCTACCAACGGTAGAATATAGGTAATATGTAGATGCATGCGGTAGAATGCATCTGCTACATGGCGTAGAAGACAAGCGAATGGCAGAAACTAGTTTCTACATTTGGCAGCAACAAGCCAAAATCGTGGAACTTGCTTTCTGCATTGCGTAGAAATAGAACAATTGGCAGTACATAGGTTTCTAGCCGTCGCAGATTTGTGTTGTTTGGTAGAAAGTGCAATCTGCGGGCCTATTTGACCTTGGTAGACGGAAAAAACATTATTTTCTAACACTTTTTTTATAAAAAAAAAACTATTAACATGAATCTATATACCTTCTACATGACTTTTTTGTATTTTCCATATTTTTAAAAATTATAAAACCTATTTATTTTGAATTTTCAATGTTTAGTGAAGGGTAATTTAAGGAATTTTTGACACAAAAAAGTGTTAGGTTAGTGGGACAAAGTGCCTTTCAATTTGGGTCATTTTAGCAAAATTCCTTGTTTAATTGTTTAAAGTTAATGGGCTAATTGAATGAGATTTTTGCCATCTCACATTTGACATGGTTTTTTGTTGTTGTCTAAGATTAAATGAAAAGAAGACACCTAAGCTTTTTTCTTAAAAAATAACCTCCCTAATAATATTTAGGGGATATATATATATATTATATTATCTTTAAAAAAATATTAAAAATCAAAACAGTATTAAAAAAAGTATTTGAAACAACATCAATCCAATACATAAATATTAAATACTTTAACTAAATATTTTAAAAAACAACACTCAAATTCTTATATTTAGAATATCATCTTCTAGAGTGATTATGGAAAAAAGAAAATATGAGTGTTTCATAATTGGTTTTTAACTTATTAAAAGTAACAAATAAATCCCTATATTTTAAAAATATTTACTTGTTTGTCTACAAATCATAAATCGCTTTTCCAAAATGGGAGTACCATGATTCCATAGATTTCACACACTCTCAGTTATGGAGCTCACTGTCTACATAATCTTAGGAACCATGACAAGCCGGCTAGGGACTCTCACCTTAAAAGAAACTTCAATAAAAAGTTAGAACCCGTCATGTGTTTAGATTGGAACTTCAATAAAACGGTTATAAAGTAACAAATAAATCCCTATATTTTAAAAATATTTACTTGTTTGTCTACAAATCATTCTAAAGTCAATTTTCATTTAGCACCTCCTTTCTCAAACATCACTCGCCAAAATCTCTCTGAATTAGGCCATTCAGTAACTATAGAAAATTTAAGCCGTTGAAGCTGCGTGAGCCAGCATACGCTCTTCTCGGGCCAACAAGGATGTTGTGTGAAGTCATGGTGCTGGTTCTCCATTCTTGCAGTCGCAGAAGACGTTGATGCAATTCGATTGGCACGAAGTGTGGAAACAAGGTTCTTCTTTCCTATGAAATTAAAAAGTGCAGAAACAAAACGAACCGTCAAATTCGTTAGGGTGAGGCTCGAACAAGGTATGAAGCCAATTTTGTCTTTTTAAATTTTAATCGCAGGTTTGGTCAAGGTATGTTTACATGAAGCACGAGACTTTGGGGGAGAATTTGACAAAGAAAATATTACAGAGTTTTGCTACTTTATTCTTACAGATAATGAAGCAATTAAATATTGGTAAAGCTCCACACTTGTGATAAATTTGCTTGATTCTATGAAATTCCATGAAAATGTGAATTCTACAAGATCAATACTTCTTCTTGTTGAACGAATTTCTCAAAATTGATATTGGAGAAAGTTGAAATGTTGTTGTTTAGGTACATCTGATGTATTTGTTCTTATTTTAGAGTACATTTTTTTTTGATGCAATTCATATATTCAAAAGAACAAAATGAAATAGGGAACCCTTTACTCTTCCTCATTGATATTAGAAAATGTGTAGATCATGCTTTTCAATCTGTTGTATTAATTTTCAATCTGTGAATGGTTGATAAGATAGGTGGAAAGGTGATATACATAAGAATAAGTATGCTTAGCCACCACTGTGTAGTCTTCTTCCTTTAGTATGTCTTGCATGTGGAAATATGAGAGTACATTAAAGAAATATGGAAGCTATATGTAAAATGTCTGTGCATCTAACATTTTTTGGTCAAATAAATTTTGTTTGTTTAGGAGAGTCAAGAAAAAGAGATAAAAAATTCAGAGAGAGCTTGACATTGGCTGGTCCATGCCCAGTTTCTACAAAGAGCCAGTGTGTATAGGGTTGAATAGAAGAAGATTTACTTATTGGTTCTTCCTATGTGATCAATACTTATTCTAAATTGTTGTTGTTATCGTTGTATGGTCAATGAAAATGTTACAGATACCAACTACTCGTCCAAAATTTCCAAAGCTAGGATGTAGAAAGAGAAGAAGTGATGCAGCTGGAGATGCAGATGGTTCTCTATTTACAAAACCAAAAGACTAATCATCATCTACACTAAAGAACCCAATAGTCAGATCTCAGCCAGACCTTGCTGAAAGTCGAGAGAAATCAAGGAAGACCAAAGCAAGGAAGGGAAGAAAGAAGAAGCAAAGAAAAGAGGGGAACAGATTGTGGATATGAAACCCAAAGAGAAGACACTTGACCCAGACTGAGATAATGATAAGTAAAGTTGCAGTGGGAGGTTGGTCAAAGCAAAGCGTGCCTTTGGCAACAGAGTGCTTTAAGGAATAAGAAAGATAAATATGTACCGAATGAAAACCAAATTTTGAATTATTATCTCATTATGTATAAACATAGCTTGAACTCCTTCCAGATGTACATGAAATATGTAGTAGTCTCTTCTTTTGGTGTTTACATTTGTTTTTGTTCAGCTAATGGTATTGCTTAAACTAATATAGCTCACAATGAGTTCTACACAAAACTATTCTACCTTATAAAACATGTATTCTATCTCATGATTAGAAAGTCTAATTAGATTTACACAATTAACAATATAATTTTTACACATTTGTGAGGTGAATACAATTCACATAAAAATATATTACGAAAGATAGAATAAAATGTTAGCTCTCAAACTCCAAAGGAAAACATCTTCCAATTCTAAAATAAAGACAAGCAATTTTCAAATGTTTTAAATTTGTGTGCAGAGAAAAGGTAACAAAAAAAAAACATATTTTAGGATGAGCTAAGAAATTATTTAACTATAATTTAGATGTTTGTTATTGTTTTTTTTTATATTGAAGAAGTTTCCGATTGTAAAAAGAGGTATAGAAAATTTGCAGAGCCTTATTTTTTATTGACATGAGACTTCACTACAATGTTTTTACATATATAATAACTATGTTTTAGTTCAAAAGAAAGTATATAGAAAATTCAAATTATAGCACTTGTGCATTTCTGTAAAAAAATGATATTAAATAAATACGAAAATTTGATATTAAATAAATAAGAAATATAAACAATAGAAGAAAGAATAAAAGAAAATAAAATACTTCCTAGACTTCTGTTCTTCTCGACTTTGACTAAATTATTTTCCCCATCTTTTAATTAACTTTTTTTGTAAAATCAAAGAGACATCTCCATCGATCTCTTTACTGAAAATGTATATTTATTCTTCTCAAATCTCTATTGTTTGATAGCAAATGAATATGTCTTTGAAACTCTTGTTTTTGTTTTAAACTTTTCATGTAGTTAAATCAAGGAAGACAATGGTTATGGTATGACATATAGAAAAAGACTTGCGCGCATATGTCATTACTAAAGTGTTGCATAAATTGGTATGTGCCTACAACACACTTTAGTATGTGTGGTGGTGGAAACCTGCACAGTTGAAATAGTCAATTGTCTAGGTCTGAAAGCTCTGAGATGAGAAACACTTAGCGAAGATCTCAAGAGAGTTTGTTATTAAGCTTTTGCAATAGTTTCTGTGTAAAATTGCGGATCCCCTTTTTGGAGGTATCCTCGGTCTATTTATACAAGTCTAAGTCGGCCTAAGTCTACGCCTAAAGAGATAAGCTTGAATCCCTCAATCTTCGGGATTCTCCCCAGCATAGTCGGCGCCGTCTCTAAGTTTTGACCTCGTCCTCGTCATGGGCCCAAATCCGAGAGCTCGCCTTCCAGGCCCAGTCTTGCAGTAGAGGTCGGCGCGGCTTGTTACTCGTGGGCTTCCGACTCGTTTTCTCCAATGTGGACCCGACGCTCGGCCCATTCCCTGTCTTGAAGTGAAATGGTTGCAACGGTCTCCTGGAGTCTAAATGACTACTACAGACGTCGTCCTGGAAAGGTGCCGAGGTCCTAGTCCTAGTCATTCTGAGAGCCGGTCCCAGAGACAGAGCTGGTCCCGATAACTGCGTGTCTACCTCTGGTACTTAGCCATTTTCTTGACGATCTCTACCGGAGTGAGATCTGACCCCAACAGTATGTTGATTTCATAATAAGAAAATGATTTCTACATTATTTTCTCAAGTTGTTTCAACCATTTAATGATTTTGAAAGACTCAGAAATAATGATGAAAGAAATTCATATATATACTATAAAGAATTTTATAGCTTTTTATTAAAACGTAAATAGTTTCTCTTCTAGATATAAAAATAGGGTGGTTGGTTATTTTATTGATTTAATGAATTAAAAAACTAAGAAATCTAATGATTGTAATGTTTCGTGGTATTTTAGAGAATATAAAACTTTTTACTAGTATATAAATAGTTTATTTTCTAACTATAAAAATATCTTCTAAAAAATACCCCGCTGCGTAGCGCGGGTGTTTACCTAGTAAATAGTTAATAAATGTGGAAATTGCACTTATGTTTTTTGGTTAAGATTAATCTTATTACAAAAACCGTAAACTTTTAGAGAAGCGTTTTAACCTTTAGGTTTGATAACAGAAATATTGTGAAAATATAAAAAGGAACTTCAATGAGAATGAAAAGGAGAAAAATGTGTGAACGAAACGTTGCTTCGTTTTGTATAGTAGATTCGGTTCCGAATGAAAATCGTGTGTGAGGAAATGGGATGGATATAGGAAGAATGTGATAAAATAGAAATATATGAAAAGTTTTATTATTTGGTCCGTAATGTTATAATGAACTTAAACAAAAACTTTAGATTTTATTTGCTGTTGTTCTGACATAACTACTGTTGTTGCCTTTTGTTTTCAATTTCCTTCTGTTCTCTTCTAACATCTTGTCGGTAATGTATCGTCGTTCCATTTAAAGATTAATGCCCCAAAAGAGGATACAACTTATTAGGCGTGCATTACATAGTAAAACCTACAGGCATTACATTGAGAAAAATGTCCAAGAGATAAACAGTTGATGATATTTCATGACAAAAATTTAGAATTGGTTGATATGGTCATGCGGTGTATAATCGTTTTGTCATGTTTTAACTCGAACTTAATTTATGTAAAAGGGAAATCTAAACCTTTTTTTTTCTTTTTCGACAAAAGCTGATTTATATTAGTTAGTTAAAGAGACATTACATAATCCTTGTGTAAATAAGGACTCAACCAAACCGGAGGATAAATACAGCTAGTGTAGAAAATATAATTAACAGGTCGTTTGTGGTGAAAGGGAATTAAAAGGGAAATCTAAACAAGAAAGGAATATTTGTAGTGAAAACATTTTGTATGTAGAACGGTTTCTGGTTTCGTGTGTCAAGGATAAAATAATGTATTGTAAGTATAGTGCAAAAAACCATCTATTATTGATATTTGTAATACCGATCAGTTGTAGAGTCATTTATGGAACCATTCATTGTATTTTCAAATAATGCATGAAATTAGATTCTGAAGGTAAATAATTACAAGTTTTTTTCTATACGTATCCTACCTATTTTAAAATAGTCGATGAAAAGAAAAGATAGAACACACTATGATATGTAAAAGTGATATGAAATTATTAGTTTTTGTCGTCAAGTAATATGGACTTCATGTCAAAACAAAAATAATATGAATTTAGTCAAGCAAATGAATATAAATTTTTGACATACAAAATGAAATGAAAATGCTTGACCTTGACCCACCACCAATTCTTTTTAATTTCATTTTCTTCCTCTTTGTCCCCGCTTTCTTTTCATCCCACATACATGATAATATAATTACGTATAGAAACAAATGAAAATGTATATTTTTCCCTTAAAAATTCGAAGTTTTCCCCATAACATATAACCTAATCTGTGTGTTAATAACGTTGTATTTAATGTAATTCCGCATAAACATGTTCTTGACCAAGAGTGAAAATTAATACTATAGAAATATGACTCATATTATATGAGACACACACGCGATACGTACACGTGAACCTAATCAAAGACAGCTATAAAGAAGTCTTCTTCCAATTTTTGTGCTTGTGGGTCATATTAAAGAGACATTACTGTTTCGCACAATAACGTTTTTTACCCATTCCATGAGGTAACCTGTTCACAAATAGTTTTGACAAGATGCATCTAACACCAACCTTCTTCATCTTCATTTAGTAGTCGTCACAAATTCAGAACCAGATTTTGGTAATACTTGTACACAACTTTATAAACCGCAAAGCTTTTGAATTACCCCTAAGCATTTAAATTTATATCAGGTGTTGGTGACCTAATAGTAAAAAATCTGAGGATAAATGTAAACGCTTTCTTTCCATGAGTTCGATTATCACTAGGAGCATTTTCATCATCGTTTAGTTAGTCGATATGATGTCACACTTTAATTTAAACCTATTTAGAAAACTTAGTGAGTGGACTATTTAAAAAGTACACTCACCTTAATTAAAAAGATTAGTCGAGCTTCAGCTTGGAAAATCATGGTTATAAGAAAATATCATAAACCTTGAAAGATTTGTCGAAATGATACCACACTTTAAACTCATTTGAAAATCAAATGAGTTATTTAAAAGCTACATTCTTCTTCTTCTTTAAAAAAAAAAAAGAAGCTATATTCACCTTTGAAAGATTAATCCGGCCTTGGCTTGGAACCTCATATGCTTATAAAAAACATAAGTGCATATATACTAGTAAGTTTTCTTAGTTAACGACCAGAAAGCCGTGATTAATTTGAATCTGCTCTAGTGGTTTCTATAAATGAAAAACATACGAATAGAAACATAAGTCAACATCTTTCAATCACATTCTCTCTCTCTTGATGTGCCCATGTTTCTTGCTGTCAACAATTCACAACCTCCTCTTTTTCATTCCATCCCTTTATTAAAATAATTCCACCACTAAAACCCCTTCAAACAAAAAACTTTTCCCTCTCTCATTCTCTCTCTCTCTCTCTTCTCTCATAAGCTCCAATCTTGAATTCAACAAATGTATTCTCAAAACCAAATATCAAGAACCTATCAACTCCCCAAGACAATCCTTATTCTTCTTCTTCTTCTTGTCCTCTTGAGTTGTTGCAATGGAGCAAGAACAATGAACGTGTTCAACACGAGTTCGCCACCCAAAGAAAACGACGTAGTTTCACCACCTCATCATCAACAACATCACCAAGTACGAGATCACAAAAGCGTACAGTTCTTGGGGTTTTTGCCACGTCAGTTTCCAGTTCCAGCTTCTGGTCCTTCAAGAAAACATAACAGCATCGGTTTAACTAGTAGCACTCGATCTTCTCCTTGAAGCTCAAAGGTTTGAATTAATGAACATTTCTGTAAGTTATTGTGGTTTATTTTTTGCCCTCCTTTTTGTTTTTGGTTTAAACTGATGTAAATGGATTTATTTATGGGCAATGTTGTAGATAGATCAGCAAAAAAAAATTATTACGGGAACTTGTTGGATCATTTGAAATATTGTACGTACGGAAGTGTAAAAGAGGAGAAAAATGACCCCTTTTGTAATTAAACAATTATTGTTCCTTTTGATTTTCCGATCGATAAGGAAAGTTCGGTGGAACTTTTTTTTATATTATATGCCATTAGGAGTGATGAAATGGTATCAATACTAGTCAGAATTATTTAAGATATAAGTCTCGATCAATTTAGATACAATCGACTTTTTTTTATATTATATGCCATTAGGAGTGATGAAATGGTATCAATACTAGTCAGAATTATTTAAGATATAAGTCTCGATCAATTTAGATACAATCGCCGATCCGTTTGGTAGGATTATTGATATAATTAAGCTGAACTAATATTCAATTGCCTTCTTATGATAATAACAAATGGGAAGATTGTTATACGTACTGATACTGAATATAAAAACCAAGAGAAGGTTGGAACATAAACTACTAGTAGTCTAGTACTAACATTTTTGTTGGCGTTTTAATAAGACGAATTATTCGACCATGCATAGAGGGGAAAAATGATATCTCGACGAAATAAGATAATCCCATAATGGACTTTCACACGTGTGTTCGTGTGTAAAAGAATGGTCAATTTGTTACAACTATGATCAATCAAAGTTTATGTTTATACGTAAAACGTGTGATTAGGATTGGACTTATATACATAATAATTGATTAGTTTTGGATGTATCTTTTTGTTTACTCTTAATCAATTTGTGTCATTGAGTAGTCGTTGTGAATGCGATGGACCAACGGTTGCATGTATGTATATTGGATGTGATATCTCCTAAGAATATTAGATATGTTCTTTGAACGATTTTTTGGGGTTAGTGAGCTATAACTTTTTCTGCAAAATTTTATAAGAAATCCAATTATATTCACTTGATTCTTATTCAAACTTTGAATACCTTTATTGAATATCCATGTGATGATATATACTTTTCACGAACAACAGGGTCCCTTGACTCATATTTAGCATCTTGTCTCGATTACAACTTTTTAGTTTTGGTCATTAAAAATTAATTAGGCGTGAGCTATGGATTAGCTAAAAAGGTAAAATAAAGAGATTCCAGAAACGGTAAACGAAATCGTTTATAACTAAAACCTAAAGTTTCCCAAAATGGATCTTGTATCTTTTGCATAACGTCAGTTACTCAGTACTGCCCTGTTCTTACAAAAATGTATATACATAGACTACGTACTTTAAACATCAGTACTTTACGGGTACATGAAGCTTTTCTTTTTCTTATAAATGTTTTAAAAATACACGAGACCGTACAATTTAGTTTTATTGGCTAGTCTAGCTCTGTTTAAAATCATCTTCAATTGTTGACAAAAACAAAGATCAATTTCAATTTATTGTTGCTCTCTTTAAATTAAATAAAAAATAGCATGAGCATTTTTGGACGACCTAGGAGCAATATCCAAAACTAGTTTAGATAACTGAACCATGATAAATCAATTTAGCATTTTTGGATGGCATAGGAGCGATGTCGAAAGCTAGTTTAGATAACTGAACTGTAGTAAATGAGTTTATTATACTGGTGGCAAAAAAAGAGCGATGTCAAAACTTATGTGACCACATTCCGATCTATTTAAAAATCTTTTCAATATATGATGGAGATTCCATCATAACATCACACAAGTTCATGATTCTTACAATATTTAGGCTTTAAGATAACTTTCATGAAATTTTAACTACTCATGTTTTCTAGAGCTCACGACCAACTATGCAATTTCGCATCCATCTTTGACTGAACCGAAGAGATTTGCTCTTTGATATGGAGAATAACCTCTCTTCGGTGATTCCTATATATCCATATGATGTCCCAAAGCGACTCTGATTTTTAATGGGGAATCGTCTTCTACTTAAAAGTTTGGTAAAAACAACTACTCCTTCCGATCCAAAAAGATAAATATTTAAGGTTATACACATTTATTAAGAAAACGCATTGATTTCTACGATTTATAGTTTCCAATAAAGTTTAACCAATAGTATTTCAATATTTGTTTTGGAATCTGTAAAAGTGCATAGAAAACAGTAAAAATTCTATCTTTTTGGAACAAAATTTTTTTGTAGAGTTTTTATCTTTTAGGAACAAAAGGAGTAGTTTAAATGAAAGGTTTATTTTACAATTTTAAGTAATCATCATCAATCCCTTGTAAAAAAAAAGCCATCATCGATCGTTCTGCTACATACATTTGTTATGTTCGTTTTCCCTTCTTATAATTATGGGTGATCGATCCAAGTTTTTTACCATCTGATCACTCTTCAAAATAAATGTATATCGAATAATCAACTCACCAAATTTAATGTGCTTAAAGCATAATATGAACAAATAAAAATTGTTAGATAATTCAAGGTTTGAAAGAAATTGATTTTTGATCTAAGCTAACAAAACAACTTCTATCGAAATAGAAACCATAAGTTTTACTATTTATGTTTACTAGGGTTGGACTCGCGCGTTGCGCGAGTTTAGCTTCTTTTGATATTTTTGTGTTATTTTCCTATGTTTTCTATCAATATCATGTATAACATGAATTAGTAAGTATTTTATGTTAGTATATATATTTTACATTTATTTACACATTATAATATCATATTTTCAATTATTATTTGTTTTTAAATTTTTTTTTGAAATTCTTTCGATTTGGTATTTGATTTTAAATAAATAGCTGTTTAGTTTTTGAAAACTTATTATTTTATCTATTATTGCATAATAAATTCATCCAATCTTCAAACAAATTCTAAATATAATCAATATATTTACTTTTGTCTTTTTTTCACAAAACACTAATATAATTATAGAAAGTTAATTTATACATAATTTTTTTCTTACGTTTTTTTTTAAATTTCGAAAATAGTTTTTGTTTCTCTAGATTTTTAAAATCATTGATTCAAATATTGAATTACAGAAGCTCGCCGGGGAATGCCTTTTTGTAGAACTACGTACATTTTTACATAAAGATCACAAATTATTCTCGGTATTTTTGCTATACAATTTATGAATAATGTGACCATTAATTTTATATTTTATATATATATATATATCAAAAAAAATTATTTATTTTAAATTACGATATTACAACGTTTTCAATTTTTTTTCTTTTCTACTTCAAAAACCTGAAAATCACATTTTGAATAAAATATTATATTCTAAAGTTTCATCTTATTTTCTTATTTTAGTGAAATCGTTCAATATCCTTTAGTGAAATCATACATCCTCTTTTTTTAAAGCCTTCAGTCTCTTAACAACCGGGTAAAACTCAATTACGATACTTCAATAATTAACATCATTGAATCTATTTTATTATTATTATTTTTTATTAACATTTCTATTCAGCGCTCTTATATATAAATTTGTAATATTTTGATTATTTTCTATTGCCATATAAATAAAAGTAATTCATTATTGTAATTTTTAATTCGAACATAAATACTCAAATAATCGTGAAATATGGTTCGTATGATGAATTTATTAAAATTAACGACAAAAATTTGATTCAACTATTTACAATTTTATGTTACTTTGTTTACTTATTTTTAGTAAAACATAACTCAACCAATGCGTGATTTTTTTGTCTTCCACCAATTTATACCCTATATCTTTAAAATAATAGTATTATAACACTTTCATATTTTCTTTCTTACTTCCATAAAATCATATAACATTATAAATAAAATCGTATATCCTAAATTTTCATCTTATTATTTCATCTTTAATTAGATGGTTCAGTATCCTTTTAGTGAAATAATATATATTCTTTATCTTTAGATCAACAACTTCTTATATTAACATGTTCATCCCTCATTGGTTCAAATATGTTCATGTATTTCTTTAACGAATAAATGTAAGTGCGTTCATGACAAAAAAAAAATCAATAGCCTCTTAACAATTTTCTGACACTGAAGATTTTTTTTCTTTGATGTCGCTAATATCTTTATTCACTTTTTCTTATATGTATATTCATTTTACATATTTCCAATTTTTGAAATTGAATATATAAACTTTTATCGTTATCATAAATTCATAGTAAATACTCAAATATTAATTTATACTTTTAGTAATTTATTGACTTATTTTTCGTTTTTTAATTTAATTAAAAAATTAGTAGCTATAAGTAACAATAAATATACATAAACATGAACTAAATGAACTTAAAACTAAAATTAATTGTTAATTTTTTTTTTTGCTTATGTGGACACCTTAGATGGAGAGAGGACTCCCTAATTATATATATGATTTCTTAATTACACTTCTTTTATTCATATAACTTTTAAATTCCAGTATTGTAATGTTGATACCTTAAATTCTAGTTTTAGTGTGTATATATATACACATATACATCAAATATTCTGAAATAAATATTCATCTTTTTTAGCAAGTATTATAATCCTGTTCACTGCAATAATCTACATTTACTAAAGTTTGGGCTCCTTGTTTTTTAACCGTTTAAATTGCCAACCATTTTAATTTATGAATCAACAACTTATGAACTGAAGAGTATTATTTTCCACATCTCAAATTTGTAAGATAATTCAACCATCCTTTAATTGATAGCCTACTAAATAAAAACATCTTAATTATTAATCAACCACTCATGAATGAGCAACCATCCTTTACCGTGACACCGCTACACTAATTACAATACATTATTGTTTAATTTTGCTGTTTTGACGAGCTTTTCGTTTTAGTTTTGTTTGTGACGTCTTATTCTAATGGGTTCAGATACTGGAAATTTGGCCACCGGCAATTGCTGTATTGATCATGCATGCGTGTGAGATTGAATAAAATAATACGCAAAATTGGCTGAAACGATGTGACAAATGCTAAGCTATAGTGTATATTAGGGTCGTAGATGGATATGCGGCATGTGATGTGTTCATGCGTACGTGTGCACTCGTGTCCACGTTCACGTACACGTGCGGTATACCCCGCCTGATAGGGCCTCGATTATTTCGAATCACATATATTTACTAATTATTATCATATACTAGCCTATAAATCTATAGATAATCTATCCATACGCATGCGACAAACAAATTCGTACACAAAAACTCATATTTTGGTCAATGATTGAACATTATTGATCGTATATATGATTCATACGGATTGTAATTATATATCATAAATACATTGTAAGAAATATCATACATCGTTAGCCAGTTGTATTGCGCATATAGATGTTTTGATGCTTGATTACACTCCGAAGTTGGTGTGATTTGTATTTGATCATGAACTTATCCGGTTAGGAAAAAATGTAAAATAACGAATTTACTATAACTCGAATTACAACATAATCACAAACATGTAAATTAATATCACTTTTATGATTTACGGTTTGGTTCTATAAGTACATATGACGAACTGCCATCAAACTATGACAACCTCCATCAAAAAAAGTACACAACGTACTACAATCAGCTTTAAAAAAACATCCCAAAACAACGATCTGATTGTAGTTGTGTATCGATACCGCAATCCAATCACACAAAACATATACATGTTTGAAAATTCGTTTTAGATTTTAACGCAAATTATCTCTAAAAAGAGTCTTTATATGATAGATAAAGAACAATAAAGCTTTAAACGTACAGTAATTAATGAGAGTCTTCCACACTAGTACTAACAATTAACAACCCATGGGTAACTAACACGAGTTCAGGCTCCTTTAACTTTATGCTAAAAACTATAGTTTGTGTTTGTACAATTTTTTTTAAAAAAATTGGGTTTAATTGATCAACTTAAAAATCTGTATAGTTTCTGATCAATACGAAAGATAGAGACAAATTATGTTAATAGCAAAAAAATATAAGGATTGGAATGCTAATAGGTGAAGAAATCGTGGTCTTCTTTCTATGCTTCCAGCTACATCGGGATGAGCTTTGGCAAGCAAAATATGTGTTTTTATTTCACGAGTTTTAGGTGAGTTTTAGTTGAGTTTTTATTTCAATTTTAATATTCCGGACAGTGATCTAAGTTCAAAAGTATTTAACCGTTGAAGTTTTTAAATATTGGTTACTAGATTTTCTTTGGCCGTTTCAAGCCTTTTCTTCTCTTACGATAGAGCGTCTTCTTACATGTCTTACAAAGAGGTTTGAAAGTGATACTTTCTTTTTTCATTACAATCAAAATGTAATGAAAAACAAAGGTCGTGTTTTTGTTATCGCTTTCAAGCCTCTCCGTATGAGAACATGTATTTTTTTATCAAAAATGAGCATGCGTTTATTTTTCTTGAAACACTTGTAAACTCGGGAACATGATTTGTTGTATGTATTTAAAAGAACATGATTTGTTATATGTATTCAAAATCATTTAGTAAATCATAAATATTATGTTAGATGCTATCATGCTATCGTATTTCCAACACGGAATAATAGTATAACAAGTACTTTGTATTATTGTATATTCTAAAGTTTGAAAGCAAACCAGGCTATAAAAGATTCAAAAGCTTTTATTTTTCTCATTTTCTGGTTGCACTAGTTACAACAAGCACTTAATTCGTGAAAATCTGTGAGTTTGTAAATGACCAACAAAATAATTCGTGATGATCCTCGGTTCATTGGGTCTCAGAACTGGGCCAAAATGGATATTATGGCTACATGTTTAGCCCAACAATGTTACTGAGCTTCTTGTAGTCCATTATAATTCGGCCTGAATATTTTTTTTCGAATCTGTGGAAATCAAATCATCTATTCATTTCCCATCATTGAAAGTAAAGTTTGATAAAAGTAGACATTTCATGTCTATACGATAAGAAGCAATTCAAAATTTGCAATCAATGTAAAGAATGGTGGCTACTTATCTTTCCTTGGAATACAATTTACAAATGATAACAAATTTAGCTTCACTTTGAATTTACCTTTTTACCTCTTTTCTTTTTGTTTTCAACATTTTATAATTATTATTTCTGTGAGGTTATTGGACAAAAATGTTAAGAAAATAAATGTGAATCATAAATTATAAAAGTCCCCATAACTATTTTTGATTATTTAAGCTGCCAACCAAGCGAGACCACTTTCCAACTTTTATTGCCATAGTGTAAGAAACTTAGCACATGCTTCCAACATGGGATTTGATACTTTATTTTTAAAAAGATGATTTCTTAAAATTTTAATCATCCCAAAAGGTGATTAATATTTGAAGCATACTGAGCCAATTTATTCTGGACATGTACCAAATTTATATATTTATTTATAGTACCAATCAGTGGACAGAACATGTTGTGAGACTACATATCAATGTTAGATTCCAAACTAGTTAAATTAATATACTGATGACATATTCTTTATAATATATACATTTTCCAATTAAAGTATTTTCCCCACCTTAATTTCTCAAAATTGGGTCTCTTTCTCCTATAGTTCATTCAAAGTGGAACATGTGAATTATGAAGCGTCTACCATATTTTATTATACATGCAAGTATGAAAACCCCATAGATATTAGTTTATTTTTTGTTTTCCAAACCTAACAACATAGAAATCTTATTCTCTTTTGTCTAATTTAAATGATCCAATCCCTATTACAAACCGTTTGAAAGGTGAGGACCGTATTGCACAAGTTGCCTACAAGCTAAAATTGCCATCTTATACACGAGTTCATCCAATATTACCGATCAAACACTCTCTATTTTTCATCGATCAAACACTCTAATTGTGAATACATTACCATCATTACACACTAGTAACATTATACGTTTTGAATCAAAATTGTAGTTGCATTTACGCTGACTTACCAAAGGAAAAGATTGTATTGCGAAGTTAATGGTTATTGTTTAAAGGGCACATTTGGAAAAAATACGAGGTAATTTTTTTAAAAATAAAATAAAAAATATGAGGTATAGTTTTGGCAAATTCTTCGACGTTAATTTTCTCATAAACCAAAAAAATGTGTTGGGAGCACATAAAATCAGTAATCAAACACATTAAGAAAGAATAGCTCACTTAAAAATTTCTTATTTCTATTTATTTCATGTTTGTTAATATCAGATTAAGACTTCTTCTACAATATGAGAACATTTTTTACGCTATGTGTAATTCCATGAATCTCATAAAGAACTAATAGCTCAAAGTAAAGATTTCAGGTCGCTGGTCGAGTGGCGCTTGGGACGAAACTAATATTACATGTTGTAGTTTCGGACCTAGGGGAATTACGAGTTTCGGTCCCGAACTTTCTGGTAATTAAAAAAAAAATCCATGAATCTATATGTTTTCTATTCAGTTATTCGTATAAATGTAGGTTCAAATACACTAGTATGCTATATTAACTAATCTATTTTTTCTTCAAAATTTCGAACCACGAAAAACTCTTTAAATCCCCCTATCTTTGTGTTACATTCAAAGTCTGTTTAGTCTCCGTCTATATTCTTTTGTTACAGTACAGCAGACAACAGTCAAATATTTAATTTTTTAGCGTTTGAAGTTTGAATTCTCAAAGACGAAATAAATAAATATTTAAATTCAAAACTCCCATAGATTTTCAAATTCGGTCACGAGAGAAACCACAAAGTCCGTTTGTCTGCAATAATTATTTTATTTCATTTAATTAATATATTATTTGTTACCATCGAGAAGACTAAAATTTGAACGATGTCCGAACCACATAAGCCGAGCCGATGAGCCGTAATATCAGTCACGGCTCAGTAGCTGATATGTGTAAAACGCAACGTAACATCAACGGCTCAAATTAAATCTCAGTAAAATCCAACGGTTACGTACAAGTCGGTGAGGGAAAAAGAGTGTCAAAGCCAGGTCACTCTAGCATTTCCCCATTATTTATTTCATTTCAAAACTTTTCAAAAATATTTTTTAAGAAATAAAATAAAAAAGAAAAAAAGAAAGAGAAGAGTGAAAAGAAGGGAAAATCCTAGCTATATATTCGCTCATATACTCGTTTCACTTTCCTTGCTAGCCGCTATTCTTCTTCTCTCACCTTCTCGAACCGTCTTCTAGAATCATCTTCTTCCTCCTCCTCTCCAAGGTGAGTCCTAGATCCGTCTCTGTGTCACTCATCGTTTGATTTCTATGTCGATTTTACCAGATCTGTGAAGCATGCGTTGAGTTTCATGAGAAAAAATGGTTCATATCTTTGTTTTGTTGAATCGATCTGTGTTAATCGTTGATTTCTTAAGGTTTTTGTGTTAGATCTATGGAGTTTGATGATTTCTTTGCTTGATTGCTTGAATCTGTCACTGTTAGTTTGATTTTTCAGTGAAGTGAAGTTCGAATTGATTTCGATTGATCTAGTTTTTGTTCTCCGATCTGTTATGTGTATTTTTTGTGAGCGAAGTTTCTAGATCTGTGAAGTTAGTATCTGATTATATCGCAACTTTATCAGATTTTACTAAACACTATGCTTGATGTGATCGATTATCAGTATGAATCAGCTAAAACTATGTTGTGATCTGATTCGTGTGCTATAGTTTATCTCTGTGTTGATGTGATAAACTTATTGAGCTTATCTAATTGAATTCGGTTTCATTTTCGTTTTGCTTAGTGAAAAATGGCTGATGGTGAGGATATTCAACCACTCGTCTGTGACAATGGAACTGGAATGGTGAAGGTGAGTGAAAGAGATTGTTTATATAGCTAAAGACTGATTTATGTAATTATGTGTCTTTTGTTGTACATGTGTTGATCCTGATTATGAGTTTATATATATATATACAGGCTGGTTTTGCTGGTGACGATGCGCCGAGGGCGGTTTTCCCGAGTATTGTTGGTCGTCCTAGGCACACTGGTGTCATGGTTGGGATGGGACAGAAAGATGCTTACGTTGGTGATGAAGCTCAGTCTAAGAGAGGTATTCTTACTCTGAAGTATCCGATTGAGCATGGTATTGTAAGCAACTGGGATGATATGGAGAAGATCTGGCATCACACTTTCTACAACGAGCTTCGTGTAGCCCCTGAGGAGCATCCGGTTCTTCTCACTGAGGCTCCTCTTAACCCTAAAGCTAACAGGGAAAAGATGACTCAGATCATGTTCGAGACATTTAATGTCCCTGCTATGTATGTTGCTATTCAGGCTGTTCTTTCTCTTTACGCCAGTGGTCGTACTACTGGTTAGTGCTCAACTCTGAACATGTAAATCTGAATAACAATCTGTTCGTACTTGTATGTGCTTACAATCATTCTTGTTTTTGTAATAGGTATTGTGCTCGATTCTGGTGATGGTGTGTCTCACACTGTGCCAATCTACGAAGGATATGCTCTTCCTCATGCTATCCTCCGTCTCGATCTTGCTGGTCGTGATCTCACAGATTCTCTCATGAAGATTCTTACCGAGAGAGGTTACATGTTCACCACCACTGCAGAGCGAGAAATTGTCCGTGACATTAAGGAGAAACTTGCTTATGTCGCTCTGGACTACGAGCAAGAGCTTGAGACAGCCAAGAGCAGTTCTTCAGTGGAGAAGAACTACGAGCTACCTGATGGACAAGTCATCACCATCGGAGCTGAACGATTCCGTTGCCCTGAAGTTCTGTTCCAGCCATCACTCATCGGAATGGAAGCTCCTGGAATCCATGAAACAACTTACAACTCCATCATGAAGTGTGATGTCGATATCAGGAAGGATCTCTACGGAAACATTGTCCTCAGTGGTGGATCAACCATGTTCCCAGGAATCGCTGACCGTATGAGCAAAGAGATTACCGCACTCGCACCTAGCAGCATGAAGATCAAGGTTGTCGCACCACCCGAGAGAAAATACAGTGTCTGGATCGGAGGATCTATCCTCGCTTCCCTCAGCACTTTCCAACAGGTAAATACCCGATTCTATTCTCTTTGATACTTTCGGTTCCATTACGAAACCTTAGAGTGAAATATTGAAATTTGTTTTGCTTGTGTGTGTGATACAGATGTGGATCTCGAAGGGAGAGTACGACGAGTCGGGTCCATCAATTGTGCACAGGAAATGCTTCTAAGGTGTTTTCTTCTGGCTTTCATCGTGGTTGGTGAGTTTGATACTAAAATCTATTATCCCTAGTTGAGAGATTGGGAAGTGAAAAACTATATGTTGTTATGTGGTTGTTTTTTTTTTGTTTTTTAGAACTTTTGGATGTGTCGAGAAGTCTCTATGTACTTTAGTTTTTATCTTTGTTTTCTCTTTTATTTCTTCTCTTTAGGATGCTTGTGATGATGCTGGTTTTTTTTTGTCCCTAAGCAAAAAAAATTATCATATTATTATATTTGGTCGTTGCTTCATTTTTGAGGTTTTCCCCTATAAATATTATTTGGATTGTTTCGATTTTTTTTGTTTGTTCGCTATATAATCAATGTTCTAAACCCTAACTTAGCATTGTGATTTTGGTAAGTAGTGTTTACTGAAGCAAAGTCTTTGGTGTTTACTGAGGTTAGTGGCTCTGCTACACATTGCTACGTAGAACAAACAATTGTTTAGTTGGTTAAAAATGGATTGATCGATAACCCGCGATCATCTACTTGCTTAACACTTAATTACAGCTTTGGTTTATGTTTAGATTCGGTTAAGTTGCTTTGTATTTAATGAAGGATATTCACAGAACTAGTTCTCTGTCGATTCCAATTTTTGGAGAATCTGAACACCGTAAATGCTACGTTTGGAGACTACCAATCATTTCGACTGTTTTATGTTTGTAGGTGGAAATGTATATTATTGGTTACACTTTTGAATTTTTTTCGGAAATTATTAGTTCTTTCAAATCACAAAATGTCTAACATATCACAATCTGTTCATTTTTTTCCTACGGAGTTAATTTTTCTGTCCCCATTGGAAAGACTTGAAAATGGTCGGTCCAACCAAATCAACCAATTACTTTATTGATACTGAAAAATAATTCATTGAACAACTCATATACACACATCAAATGTGTAATTGCCGGAACATAATCACCGACTTTTCTCTAAGCTTTATTCTATACACTTTTGGAATTGTCTATCGAATCTTCCAAAGACTCTAATGTCTTCTTCGACGATCAACTTTCGGCCACAACAACCAAATAAAGAATCATATGTTTGAAGTTTTGTAGTATTTCATAATGGAGTCACTTGGTTTAAAGCTCTAGAATTAACTGATACAAGAAGTATGAGACTGAATAAGTTAATACGGTGATGAGAGGTTGAAAAACAGACTAGTCTCTTTTCGTAATCGTAGCACTTACGTACGTTCAGGTCTCTCTTTCATAATATAACCTTAAATGGATAAATATCCATCTCTACAAGTTTTAATTTGTATTCGTCGGAATTGAAAGCAACATTGAAACTGAAATCTCAATCCATCAGAATCCAAAACTATCACTGGAAATGTGATTACGTCTAGAATCAAAACACTTCTCGTTCATCTACATTCTAGGCTATGGTAAAAGAACATCCGCCGCTAAGTAAACAATCCTACATTTTACGATTTTAATTATACCCGTGAACGCTATTAAACGAATCTCATTGAGTCCTTGTAAGTAATCAATTAACTCTACCAAACCAATGATGCTAAACAAGAAGGTCCAAGTCATAATAGATATAATTATTTCTTACGAAATTGTGGCATGTGAAAATTTGTTGGACCGGCTATGTGTGTTACACTTTTAATTTTTTTTGGTTAGAATCGAAATTAAATTTGTTCGTGCTTAATCAAACTTGGTACGATTTGTTTATTTTGCGCTCGATGTTTTGTATAGTGAATCAAAATCATCTTATATCATTTAACGGGTAGAATAACAACAACATATCTTGTAAATACATTTACCATGTACTCCTGTCCAAAATGGCAAAGGGTAAATGTGCTTGTAAACAATACTTCTCACATCATGGGTCTCTTTCAGCAGTACACGGTATGAAGCAGTTTTGAATATTTATTCCAAACCCTATTTAACAATAATTAAGGGTTCAATAAACTAATATTTACTATTCATAAACATGATTAAAACGTAATTAACATTATAATCAGTTAGTACCAGGATTCCTAGCGGAACAAGGAACCGAAGATGCGACAAAGAGGATAGCTAGAACTACTGCGATTAGCATTTTCTTAGAGAGAACCATTTTAAGAAAATGATAGTTCTCTTTTTCAATGTTTTACTTCGAATGGTTTTTAAGTATATATAATAAGCCTAACATGCATAAAATGTATATTCTAGTCAACAATGAATAAATTTATTTCTTTTAATTCTAGTCAGATAATATAGAGTTTGATTTTTGTACTTAGTTACATTTGAACATTATTAATTGTGATAATATTTTTAATTACATTTGAATATTAATTTCATAATACTTATTGTTATACACATATGCAAATGTTTAGGAAAACTATTAATGATGAATAATAGGACTAAGGTGTAAGGTGTAAGGTGTAAGGTGTAAGGTGTAAGGTGTAAGGTGTAAGGTGTAAGGTGTAAGGTGTAAGGTGTCATGAAACAAAACGTTTTTAAACGTAAAACGCTGTTTTAAAAATTATAAATATTGAAACGTTTTAGGAGACTAGTACCAATCATTCCATTCATTTATTTTGTAGGAGACTACCTAGAAAAGTGGTCGGTCCAACCAAATCAACTAATTACTTTATTAATTTGATACTTTAGAAAAATAATTTATTCAACAACTCATATACACACATAGAATGTGTAATTGCCGGAACATAATCACCGACTTTTGTCTTAAACTTTACTCTATACACTATTGTACTTTCTATCGACGAGATCATCAGTACGTATTGATCATCGGTCAACTTTCGGCTAAAACAAACCAAAGTATGGAGATTTTTTACTTGTTAAGTTGGTGTTCTTGTCGTTTCTTGGCTCCTAAATGGTGCTTGACACCCGTACCATTACCAAAATCACCTATTCCCACAGCGTGAAAACAAAATTCTTTATTGATGTCTCTGCAATAGTGGATGCACAGTATCGTTACCAAAATCACCTATTCCCACCGCGTGAAAATAAATTTCTCCATTGATGTCTCTGCAATAGTGGATGCACGTAATATCAATAGTTCACATCTTAACATTCATTTACCTTTTTATGAACATGTGTGAAAAACATTTATTATTGCTAAGTTTAAACATGAGATTAGGTGTAGAAAGCTGATATTTTGAAATAGTCTGCATTGTGACAGTAAGTGGTGCTAGGAGGTATATAAAGTCAACAAATTTGGAGAAACTGTGTCATGATGTTGATGAAGGAAGAAAGCTGGGAAAAGTCTTTTTAGATGGTGAGGAAATTGGTATTGGTATCGGCTATGTACCTTGTGAGGAGTGAGGTTATACATAAAAACTATTATTGAATGCACGGATATATACTTTCAGCTGTTTTAAAATATGAAATATTTTCACGATCCCTTGGTTTTTACGTCTCCTATTTCTTAACTGAAGCATGAAGACTTGCTTCAACATAGAGAAGTTATGTTTAAAAAGAAAAAGAAAAAAAAAACACCGAGAAGTTAAGTGACATGGCCTGAAAACGGTGTCGTTTCAGGTTACATAATTGTTCTGATGGATACAAGTGACATCAAAACAAGTGACGACTTGAGATTAAATGTATTTGAGACGGACTTGTGGAGTTAGAACTCTATGCATTCTCCTATTATCCTTTTGGACTATCTAATTCGTTCCTTAACAAAAACATTTACTGGATCGGCGCCAATAATAACCATCAAGAAGTCGTTGTATATCATGATTTATGTGGTACTACTGGCACGGGGTCTGATCTAGCAAAGTTATACTCTTCCCTCACATATAAAAAAGGAATTATAGAAGAAGTTACACAACTTCTCGAGGATTTATTGTGTATATGACCATCATCTACGAAAACCAAGAGCATAAGCTATGTGTTTTGAGGCCAAAAGAGGAGGTAGAAGGCTGTTGATTCATGGCAATGACAATTAGTATCTGAAATCTCTTCGGCGTGTTTCAAGACCGATGATTTGTCGCTGCCGTAGACCCTTTTGATGCTAATACAATGTACCTATGGAGCGATTTGCACGAATGTTTCGTATCTACTTACTTGCATATAGCGGAGCTTGTGCTTCACAACAACTTGAAACGTAGCAGCAACAACGGACGCACTCTGAGTTTTGATTAAGGTCTCGCTAATTCCTTATGCAAGAGGAAAATTGTTACAACCATTACAACATAAGAACACAATATCTTTGCATTGTCTAATGAACTTAATTTGCATCAACTCTAAAAATCTAACTTGGTATATCTCTACCAGTTCACAAATTTCATACACTAGTACATTTTAAGATACACTCTCTTCCCTCCTAATCGATCAAGGCCACTACTCTCTCAGTCTCTTCCTCTTTATCAAGAACCACTATATACGACAAACAATCAGAAATCTTATCATATCCGAGAAATAACTAAAGAACATCAACAAAAACAAGAGAAACAAGAGAGATTTAATATAGTGAAAAACAGAGGATAACAAAGAACACAATGAACATTATGTAGTGTATACTACTACAGTTTATCATAGCAAGAGTCAAGAGACATTATGAATAAATATATAAGAGCAATCAATGATGTTAATAAAATTGTTACAACACTAATCTCGTTTTGTTTTGCATAAAAAAAAACAACCCAAAAGGTCTAAAAATGAAGCATCCTAATACGATGGAGGAAAATATTAGTGTCATCGAATAGAGTCAATAGACCATGACCATGACCATGACCATGACCAAATTAAGGAAAAGTCGAAAATTTTCTTGAGAAACAAGCAATTTCTTATTATAGAAATGAATATGAAAAATTTCAGTAAAACTTTTCTCGTATAAAAGATTTTAAGATTTCTCTGTTCTCTCCAATACAAAAACATTCCCTTTACCATCTCTTCCTACTTGTAAATCTTCATCTAAATATCTGCCAAAAATTCATAGAATCAAGGAATCCAAAAACAAAAAATCGCGAGTACATTTCATCGATTTCGATTAAAAAAAGGATACGAAATCTCGAATAGTCCTTCGGGGTTAAAGATTCCAAGAAGCAAATTCATGTTTTTCCTGAAAATGTTCATCA
This sequence comes from Arabis alpina, assembly GCA_900128785.1. NCBI lineage: Eukaryota > Viridiplantae > Streptophyta > Magnoliopsida > Brassicales > Brassicaceae > Arabis > Arabis alpina. The sequence continues at coordinate 5,925,562 of LT669795.1, forward strand.
ACTGTTCCGGTACGATCGTTGAGCTTTCATAAGTTATCTCAACACTCTACAAAAAAAACAAAACGCATTTCTCTCAAAACGCGATTTTTTTCTTCTTCTAAAGAATCGCAAAAACGCTATAATGTACCGATTTAGATGTGATCTTGAAAGAAGCGACGATTCTAAACTCTCCATCGTGTAAATTCAATCCACGAACATCAAATTTCAACACATGGACCGTTTTGCCCTTTTAAAAAATCAGATTTTAAATTACTAAAACGCCATTTACAAGAGAAGAAGCTTGAAGATGTTTTGATTTTTTTTACCTGAGCAATGTCGATTTGTTGAAGAAGATCACCAAGAGAGACGAAGCTACGAAGACCCAATTTAGTTCTTTTAGAACCCAATACAGTGATTGTACTGTAAATCAGTTTCCAACAACCTCCGATCTTATCTAACTCTCTGGTCGGTTCCGGTGTCGGATTCCGACATTCTAAAAGGTTAACTAACTCTTCGATTTCTGTTTTTTTCTCTGATTTAACTCCGAATATTCCTCTATTAATCCCTTAATTACCCAAAAAAATAAAAATTCAGAACTGAAGTGAAACTGGAGAAAGTATTGTTTTTGTTGTTGTTGTTGCATGAGGAGTGAATTTAATTTTACCTTTGAGAGCTTCGTAGAGATCTTGTTTGATCTGGGTTACTGTAATATCATCATCTTGTTGTTGTTGTTGTTGATTTGGGGAAGAAGCAGAGCTCTGTTCTGTGACTTTTCCGATGAACATTGATCTGAGACGAAATGGATTATCACGAAAACTCATCGTTTTGAGATTGGTGAAAGAGAGTAACATCTTTGTGGTTCTTGAGATTGGTATTTGTGAAGTTGCCATTGATGGTGGATGGATAAGCTTACTTGACATTGTTCAGTTTTCACAGAAGTTGCCAATGAATCTAATGGAGATCAAGAAGAAGAAGGTAAAGAGATGATTATTGGGTAAGAAAAATGAGATTTGGGAGAAGAGAGAGTGGAGGAGAATGGATTGTTTTGTTTATTTTATCTAATCTTTTAGCATCTACTATCACCCACCACCATACATACACTATGCAAGTATGCAATACTCTAATAGGATAAATTAAAAATCCCATTTTGTTTCTATTGTTTTCTTATAAGATCTTGAATTATTTTGACTTTTTAGTGGTTATGAAAATTAATTAATGGAATTTTTGAAATTAGATTATCTGAGTAACAAAATATAAATGTTTCCCAAAATATAGATATAAATATATATAACTAGAGTTGCTACAGTTGTTTTGGACCACTAAATTAATTATTTTACAGGAATTTGGTTTTTAATTATTAGACAGGATTAGGCTAATTAATCTGATACCATTTTGTCACCAAATAAAGAAAACACATGAATTATCAAAGCAAGATTTTGTGTATAGTAACAGTTTACAAGACTAGCAAGTAACTAACTCCATCAAACATGGTCATGCTCTGTTTCTTTACCACAATGTCTTAAAAACAGAGTTTCAAGCATCTTTGGTTTGAGTTGTTGTAGCAGAGTCTTGTGATGGTTTCCATTGTTGTGGAGTCTGAGCTTTCTTAATAGAGAGAGCATGAATCTCTTTCATTTCTTCCTCGAGTGCAGCATTCACCATACGGTGTCTTTCCAACAATCTCTTCCCTTCGAATTGTTCAGAGACTACCTCGACTTCAAAACTAGCACCGCAACTGTAAAAAACAATTTAGCTTAAGATTAAGAACCGAGAGATTATACCCTAAGCCAGAGAAGTGAACTAAAGATGTGTATGATATTGGTAATCATTTAACTTACCCTCCAGATATGTCAATGACTTCCTGCAACACAAAAAATGAACAATGTCAATAAATTTCGTTAGTTACAACACAAAATCAAAGGTAGATACGCGCAGCAATCGTACACACTAATCAATCAAAAAGGAACTTAGATTGATACTGAATTTAAGGTTAACTTCAATCTCCACATGTTGAAAAGCAAAGAAACTATACATATCCTTACACAAGAAACACTCTTGAATTTGGTTTGAAGTTCCAATTCACAAAACATACAAAAATTTCCCAATAAGAACACTCAGCTCCTAAGTTACTAATACATCATCAAACTCATTATCGAACCTTGAGATCATCGCATTGTATCAAATTACACCTAAACTATGCAAACACACACCTTTTTACCTTCTGTTTCATAGCAGAAAGATAATTTCTCTAGATACTGAGATTAACAAATACATATACACCACCATGAACATAAACAGTAACATCATAGAAGCAAGCATATCAAACTTTATGGTTCGATCCAAGTGAACAGTTCAAAAATCTCAAATTTCCAATGTTTTAATATCCATTGTGTGCAGGAACTGAAGATATTTACACAGGCGATTAGGGTTTCTAATTTTCCGCAAATTTTACAAATTCAGACAAAACTAAAAAGAAACACAATCAAGATATGAAATTGAAATAACAAAGAACTCAAAGAAACACTCACAAGATGAATTGGTTTTAACTTCGAAGTCAACGAAGCTTCGACTTGCTCCTTCGTCACCATCTTTCCTCTCTCTTCAACAATCTTTCAAAAAACCCTAATTACATAAAAACGAATCAAAAACCAAAACATATAACAAAATTCGATTCCGGTTTATTCCGGTTCATAATTTGATTACGGTTTAACAAACAAATATAAAATTAGGGTTTTTATTTCCTTTTCTTCATCATCTTCCTCACTCCTAAAACCCTCTCCATTTTCCGATTTCACTCACCGGAGCAAAATAACCATGAAACTTCCATCTCTACCGTCAAAATCTCTTCTTTACCATTTCTCCTCTTCCTCCACCGTTCAATCTCCCCGTCGACCAATCGCAGTTCTCGTCACTCACTTCTCCACCACCACTACTTACTCCACCTCCGGATCTAGCCACTCTACTTTACGGCGATCTCAACACGACGAAGAATCTCGATCCGTTAGGGTTTCTGTGTGGTGGGATTTCGAGAAATGTACTTTACCTGTTGGTACTAATGTTTACAAAGTAGCTCAATTCATCACTGGAGCTATTAGAAACAGTGGAATCAAAGGTCCTGTATCAATCACAGCTTTTGGTGATGTATTACATCTCCCTAGACCTAACCAAGACGCTCTTTCCGCTACAGGAATCAGTCTCACTCATGTTCCTCAAGGTGAGTTTTTTCCTCACTTTAAGCTTCCTTCGAATGTTTCAATGGGTTTAACGAAAGTTTCTTCCTTTAGGTGGGAAGAACAGTGTTGATAGGTCTTTGATTACGGATCTTATGTGTTGGGTTTCTCAGAATCCACCACCAGCTCATTTGTTTCTAATCTCTAACGACAAGGAATTCGCTAGTGTGTTACATAGATTGAGAATGAGCAACTACAACATCTTGCTTGCTAGTAAATCATCTGCTCCTGGTGTTTTGTGTAGTGCTGCTTCGATAATGTGGGATTGGGATGTTTTGATTAAAGGAGAGAATGTTGTTGGTAAGTATTTTAATCAACCTCCTGATGGTCCTTATAACTCTTGGTATGGTCATTATAAGATTCCTCTTCTTGATCCATTTGCAACCACTACTGAGCACAGTGAGCAGTCGTCGTCTAGCGTGAAAATCGAAGAAGTAACCGAGCCTAGTTCTAGTTCGGATTGTGTTAATACGAATTCTTTTAAAGTTCGTCCTGTACCGAAAGAAGTTGTGAACAAGATTCGTATGGTATTGAGTTTGTATCCCAAGGGGGCACCTATTAATGAACTACGCGCTGAGCTGCATAGGAGCAATGTGGTTATAGATAAAGATTTTTATGGACATAAGAAGTTTTTTCGGTTTCTGCTATCTATGCCAGATGTTTTACAGGTTACTACTACAGCAAGTGATGGCGTGTTTATTGTTCGTGCTGTCACCGAGAAAACAACTCCTGCGCGACTTGATTCTAGTCCTGTTGGTCCGAAGGTTAATGGCCTGTCTAATGCTGTTGATCAGAAGGTAAAAGCGAAGGAAACTGCTAATGCTTCATCGCCAAAACTAATTAGGAATGTAGAACCTGCTGCTAAGGTTTCATCTGGAAAGAAACAGGAAAATGTAACTGAGAATGATAAACTTGTCAAAGAGGAATCATCAGGCAGTTCCCAAGAGTCCATTCGGGTGAACCAAAAGGATGTTAACGCAAATGACAAACCCGTGGAGACGAATCAAATCGCTGTTATTGCGTTGAGTGATTCTTCTGTGGAAGATGGCTTTTTTCAGAAGCTGAAAAGATTATGGTCTGGCTCACCTCAGATGGAATCAGAGTATCTTCCAGAAAGTAAAAGGGCTTCTGGAAGTGCAGACAAGGACGAAAGGGTTGGTAATGATGGCAAGGCTGAGGTTAAGGACTTAAAATCGAGTCAGGGAAATGATGTGTCTCAAATCTTGCCTTCCGTTACTGGTGAATCTGCAGAGGAGGTAAAAGCAGGAACTGATGAAGTAGGCAGTAATGATAAAAATGCAAGTCCAGGCTTTTTTAGTCAACTCCTGAAGAGTTTCAAGTTCTGGGGAAGAAACAATGTGCTTAGCAATGACTCGAGTGGGACTCAGATGCTGGACGATGTTGATTCTCAAGTTCGTAACATTTTTGCAGAAGAGTCTTCCTGGAGCGAGGTTGAATCGTTCATTAATTCTCCGAGAGGCTTCGTTATTGTTTCTCATTCAAGGACAAGGTTCTTACATTCTCTTCCTTCTGATATGAATCAGATATTGATTACTATGTAAATCTATCTTAGGTTTAGAACTATTACAATTGGTTCTTGCATTAGCCATTGTTCTCTTTCATGTAAGAGTATTTGGCTAATGTTGTGTTCTTTTTCAACTTGTCAGGGAAATGATGGCTAAGAATCTGCAGAGGGAAGGGCCTTCATGTCTCAAACTACTCGATGAATCAAGCATGCTTCGTTTAGTTACCTTATTAATAACACATAAGAAATGGATTGAAGAAAACCCCTCTTCTTCCCTACCATTCAGCATTGTCAAAGGCTCGACCCCTAGCAATCGTCATGCTTCAAATGGTTTGAGCTCAATATTTTCAGATTGTTCAAAATTACAGTCGCAGAAACAAGATGGCGAGAAAAGGTTCAAGAACGTTGCTCATGCTGGAGTTTCTGTTGGTTACAAAAGTAATGCAATTGCGGATTGTCAGAAGCTGATACAGAAGATAACAGAGAAAAACCCTGAAGGATATAACCTGATCCGTTTCAGGAAAGACTTCCTAGAAGAATACGGGTACCATTTAGCTGTTGACAAGCTCGGTTACGAGAACCTACAGTCTCTGATACAAGCAATGCCTGGAGTGAAAATATCATCTGGATACATGCTTCCTTCAACTCCTTCACCAGATGCTAAATCTATCAAAGAAGATGAATCAGACTCGTCATTCGAAGAACTCGGTCCAGTTTCTGATGCAACAACTAACTACCCGGCGACTAAAGCTCTTCCAGTGTATGAACCATCTCTCTCTGAGGATGAAGATTCTGGTTCAGAGAGAGACGACACGAAGACGAAGAAGCAAGAGCTGATTAGAGACGATAAAGACAGCTCGTTATTGCAGATTCTGAATTCTTATTACGCAAGCACAAGCAAAGATGGGGAAGATAAGAAGGAGAAATCAGAGGTGAAGAAGCTTGTAAGCAACAACATTAGGAAGCAAAAGCCTTCAAAGACATACTCTTTTGTTAAAGACGCAGAAGTGTAAGTCAAGAATCTCCCTGGAAATTGAGTAGTTTTGTAGCTAGATTGTGGAAACCGGTTTGAAATTAAAACGATAATGTCATGCTTTTGGTAATCTCTATCGATTTCTTTACATTCAAGATCAAGTCTAGTTTTGTTAAACCCTTAACCACTCAAGACAAGGACACAAACCCCAACAGAACCTTGCAGGGTAATAATCTTTCATGTATATCTCTTTACCAAAACCGATTATGTAGAAGGTGAAGGTTTCCCCACGATCTTCCATTGTAACGCGCGTCACAGGGACAATAGATATAGTGTGTCTCTCACATATCACATTCGCAGATGGTGGAACTTCAGCTCTCAACGAGATAACTTCTGAGGAGAACTTGTTGAGGAAATATGAGTCTGCAAAGTAAGCTGGTGTACACTGGTAAGCTTGTGTGTTGCAAAGTTCAACTCCTTCTGCTCTGTGAAATACCTTTTCTGGTACCGATCCAGCTCCACTTGTTGCACTCACCTTTCGCTTCGTCAGAGTCTTCCTATCAAAACCCGGAGAAAGAAGCCAAATCAATCTTTCAATTGCTACTTGAAGCCATATATATTCTTAAAGAATTTCTAAAACGTACCATCTTACAACTGCGATCTTGCTTGTCAGAAGAGAACCAGTACCCTGACACTTTTGACATTTGATGAACCCGCGAGAATCGCAATTTAGGCAAGGAAGGTATCCCTTACCGTTACAATATCCGCAACTGTGGAGATCAGATAACTTGTTAGTATTAACTTACATTGTGTTACCAAATGGGTGGTGGTCTAGTGGTAACACAAGGAGGTTGGTTTCTTTGTATCTCGGGTTCAAACAAACAAACTTACAATGTGTTGGGTCGATCTTCATGAGCAGTGAAACCTCTCCCGAAGCAAACAAAGCACTTCATCATCTCTCTATTAGCATTGCACGTTGGACATACTGTTACTCCTCTTCCTATGCATCCTATGGGTCAATTATACCAAGCTTTATCAGTAGATACTGATACAACATTAAAAATGTTCCTAATGGTAACTATGGACTTAAAAATTGTTGTTACCTATGCACTTATCAACAGTCTCAGAATTAGGAACCGGGACTTTAGTTTCTTTAAACGGAACAAACAGAGCAGGAAACTGAGACCTCATGTCTAGTTGCCATAACTCCGGTTCAGAATCAGATTCATGTTTCTTTCCATTGTAATTTCCACCAATTAAAGGAACTGTTTGTGTCTTAGCTTCCCTCTCTTCAATGAAAGTGTCAAGAGTTCCGACATAAACATCGCAGTCTTCGACAGCAAGAATCTTCCATGTACGAGCAGGACGGCTTCCCCAACAGCAACGATGACCAATATGATCAATAAGCAGCTCTCTTATTTCAATCTCATCAAGATTCTGCCTGTAACTAAATTTAAAGCCACAATATTTGGATATGAAGAACAACACATGTAAGATCAAATGTCTGAACCATTTTCCATGGACTTACCTTTGCAATTCATGACCAATAGCTTGTGCTGTGAAATGCCAAGAAGGAGTCAGAAACTTACAAAAGATACTAGTTTATTTGGTAAGGCAATAGAATGATACATAACCGATAATATAAGCATTTGGTCCATAAGGTAAGTAAGGGTATTTCGTAAAATGTTTTATACTAGACTTTTTCAATTTACATGTCAAACAATCATTTCGATCAGCAAAATTTGCTCTTAAAACATAGTTTACAAACTTTTTTAAAAAATAAGCAAAATTGAAAAAAAATATTTAATTTGGAGAACCATATGATAAACATAAAAATAAATTATAATTTGTAAACTAAGTTTATACATAATGAACGATCTTTTTGCTTTAACACATGAGTAAAAAATTTCAAACATGTACATCTATAAAGATGGAGACGAGGCTTACGAGTGGGCGCGGTCTGATTAACCGGAGGGACTTCTTGGACTGTGAAAGAAGCGTTACGACCAAAAGAGGTAGTTCTCAAGTATGAATCCCATATCTCTGATGCCTCGGCTTTCTCTGCTCCCAAAAGACAAATTATGAGTCAGAGTATTTCAATAGAGATGGAGATTGTAGGTTTTTTAAATACCTGACAGGAGAGGCTTATCATCCATGGATGATTATGATGAATCTCTCAAAAGGAGAGATTAGAGTTTTTTTTCTTAGAGAGAGTTTGAAAATAAAAAAACAGTTGATAACTTTATGCCATATACGTTGATTAGTCTTTCTTCTTCTCCACGTGAAAATTCATTGCATGAAACAAAGACCATTTTGGTGGGGTCGGGATAGGAACACGGTTGAGGATTTGACCCACTTGTGATTTTCTAATTATTGAGCATTTGGTCAAATCTTTAGGGAATTATTTAATTAAGAGTTTATCAAGACAACTAATTAAGGACGTATATGAAAATTACACATACACATTGATGTAGCTAGCTTCAAGTCGTTTCACATGGACATATGATAAATTGATGAGAATAAGAAGACATAAATGTTCAGGAATAATTATTCTTAGGCTTGAGAGTTGAGAATAAAGTTACAAATGATAGACAATAAACTATATATACCTCATTTCCTAAAAGAAGGTTGATGATTAAACCACCCTCAGTGCAAAATCATAATTTTAATACGACCCTTATCTAATAATTTTAAAGCGGTACAAATACGAAATGGAACATTTGAATATTCACTCTCTCTCTCACTCACGCATTTTTCACATCTCTCAATCTTTCATGGCAGATTCTCTCTCACTTGTCCTTCTCGTGTGATGAATCATCTCCTTTTCAAAAATCGCTACCATTACTTTCTCTTCTTACTTTGAAACTCCAACAAGAATGGCCACTTCAGTGCAATTGCAGTTACAGTTTCACTTTCTAGTACTCGTGGTTAGAGCGGTTTTCTCTTCTTCTTCCGAGTACTTGATTGGTGTTGGAAGCTATGATATCACTGGTCCTGCCTCTGACGTCAACATGATGGGATACGCTAACTCCGATCAAATCGTCTCAGGTATTCATTTCCGGTTAAGAGCCCGCGCTTTCATTGTTGCTGATCCCCAAGGAAACGACCGCCTCGCTTTTGTCAATATCGACGCGTGTATGGCCTCTCAAATCGTCACTCTCAAAGTCCTGGACCGACTCAAAGAAAGGTAACGTACCATTATTCTTTAAATCGGAATATCTAAAAACTACTGACTTCGCATAACTCATAGGGTCCATAAAAAAATTAGATACAAGAATGTCACATTTTATCAAAATGTTAGTGGAATTTGAACTAATTAACGCGTCGAGATTAGTGGTTAATGGATGAGAGAATGTTGTAAAATTGAATTATAGGTATGAGGGTGTTTACACGGAGAAGAATGTAGCAATAAGTGGAATTCACACACATAGTGGACCAGGAGGATATCTTCAATATGTCACATATATTGTCACGTCTCTCGGATTTGTTCGTCAATCTTTTGATGTTCTTGTTGATGGTATTGAGAAAGCCATTGTCCAAGCTCATGAAAGTTTACGTCCTGGTTCTGTTTTTGTCAATAAAGGTAAATAACAATTTAACAAGGGAGAATTGGATAAATACCCTAAATTTGTTTGAAAATTTGAAAATTATACCAAATTTGTTAACATTTGAAAACTATCCTATTTTTATTTTGAAATTATATTTTTACTATTAGGCTATTAGTTAATCATTAATCAGTAATCATTCTAATTTTTTTTAAACAAAATAATTTGATTTTTTAGTTTTAAATAAAAATTAATATAATTTTTAAAATTAATAAATATTTAAAATAAATCGATAGTGTAAAATAAATCGATGAATACAAGAAATTAAGTCGACGAACATAAAAACAATAAGTCAATGGTTATATAAGTCGACAAAAAAATCAACCAAAAAAAATATAAATCAACAGTTGAAAAGAAGTCGACGAATCTGAAAATTAAATCGACGAACATAACAACAATAAGTCAATGGTTATATAAGTCGACAAAGGAAAAAGTCAACCAAAATACAAATATAAATCCATAGTTGAAAATAAATCGACGAATCTGATGATTAAGTCGACGAACATAAAAAAAATAAGATAATAGTTATATAAGTCGACAAAAGAAAAAATTGACCAATACAAATATAAATTCATAGTTGAAAATAAGTCGACGAATCTGAAAATTAAGTCGACGAACGTAAAAAAAAAAAAGTCAATAGTTTAAACAAATCAATAGAGCAAAAAATCAACGAAGAAAATGTAAATCAACTGTGTAAAATAAATCAACTTACTTAATTATAATTTCAGTTGGAAAAATTATGATTAATTAACCATATTGTTTTAAAAAAAAAAAAAAAAAAATATGTGTTGTTAATAAATTGAACTTAATTTTAAAATTTACACTAAACACTTTTTAATTATCGACATATTTTATATGATAATTTGTTCAATATTAAGGGTAGTTTTCCAATTTTGTAAAATTTGGTATACTTTTCCAATGTTTAACAAGTTTTAGGGTATACAATCCAATTTTCTCATTTAACAATCCTCTCTTTTGTCTCTGCTTTAATTAAAACATTTTTGTGTGTGTGATGATAATTAGGGGATCTCTTGGATGCTGGTGTGAACCGAAGCCCGAGTTCTTATCTCAACAATCCTGAAGCTGAGAGGAGTAAATATGAGTATAATGTTGATAAAGAAATGACATTACTCAAGTTTGTTGATTCTCAGTCTGGACCTATTGGAAGCTTTAACTGGTTTGCAACTCATGGAACTTCTATGAGCCGTACTAACTCGTTGATTAGCGGTGATAACAAAGGCGCTGCAGCGCGATTCATGGAGGATTGGTTTCAGAAGAATACTTCAGATAGCTCAAGACAAATCCCTCGTCGAGTATCAACCATTGTTTATAATCCGAGCAGAAACCGTGAGTCTTTACACATTTTAGTTGTAGCAAGAATTGATCAAGATAAAATGTTAGTTATTTTTTTTATTTTTTTTTCAGATAGTAGACTATTGGATATTGCAGCTAGTTATAAGTCCTCTAGAGGAGAGCGACTTGATGCGAAAATCCGAGTACGAAACAACGCTTCATTCGTATCTGCATTTTGTCAATCAAACTGTGGTGACGTGAGTCCAAATACTCTTGGTACATTTTGCATTGACACTGGACTGCCTTGTGATTTCAATCACAGTACTTGCAATGGAAAAAACGAATTTTGCTACGGTCGTGGCCCCGGGTATAATACATATATCATGGTTATGTTTTTTCTCTGCCTCCAAATTTGTCTGATTGGTGTTGTTTTTTGTAGGTATCCTGATGAATTTGAGAGTACACGTATCATAGGAGAAAAGCAATTCAAAATGGCAGTGGAACTTTTTAACAAAGCTGAAGAGAAGCTACAAGGCAAAATTGGTTACCAACATGCGTATATAGATTTCTCAAATCTTCAAGTTACAGTTCCTAAAGAAGGCTGTGACGATTGCGATGAGACGGTTAAAACATGTCCAGCTGCAATGGGGTTTGGTTTTGCTGCTGGAACAACTGATGGTCCAGGTGCTTTTGATTTCAAACAAGGAGATGATCAGGTAATTAACATTAACTATTCTCTTATTTTTATTTCTTTCTCTAACCAAAAGTTTTACTTATATGATTCTCTGTTTTTAAAGGGTAATGCATTTTGGAGAAAAGTGAGAAACGTGTTAAGAACTCCAGGTCCTGAACAGGTCCAATGCCAAAAACCAAAACCTATTTTACTTGACACTGGTGAGATGAAGATACCTTATGATTGGGCGGTGAGTGTGCTCTATTCTTTGTTTCCCTTAAAACCATTGTGTTCTGACACTTTTGTGAATACGAACAGCCTTCGATTCTTCCGATTCAGATTTTTCGCGTTGGTCAACTAATCATCCTTACTGTCCCCGGAGGTAAACCAATGAAGCTCTAAAACTAAGTAGAGAATCCAATTTTTTTTACTATTGCAGATTTCTGAAATGTCTTATTGGACTCAGAATTCACAACAATGGCTGGAAGGCGTCTCCGTGATGCTATAAAGTCTTTTCTCATCTCTTTGGACGGCGAGGAATTTAGTGACAACCTCCATGTGGTAATCGCAGGCCTCAGTAACACATATTCTCAGTACATAACCACCTTCGAAGAGTACGAGGTTCAAAGATACGAGGTTGATTTATCCTAAAGAAACTCTGTTTTTAACTCGATTATGGGCTTCCAATTCAAAACCAATTAGCAATAATAGCTTTTTTTAATTATTTTTTTAAGGGAGCTTCAACTCTATACGGTCCACACACACTCACTGCCTATATCCAAGAGTTCAAGAAACTAGCTTTAGCTTTGGTTAGCGGTGAAACCCTCCCACGTGGGCCGCAACCTCCCAACCTTCTTGACAAGCAAATCAGTTTACTAGCGGATGTGGTCGTCGACGGTGTTCCTGGAGGATCAGACTTCGGAGACATCAAAGTCGATGTGCCTCCAAACGCATCATACGCGAGAGGACACGTTGTCAACGCGACGTTTTGGTCTGCATGTCCACGAAACGACCTGATGACGGAAGGATCTTTCGCTGTCGTGGAGATGCAACTGCATGACGGAGGAAATTGGGTTCCAGTGTACGATGACGATGACTTTTGTGTGAAGTTTAAGTGGTCTAGACCGGTGAAGATGAGCCCGGTGAGCCAAGCTACGGTGGAGTGGCGGATACCGGAATCTGCAGTTGTTGGAGTTTACAGATTAAGATATAACGGAGCTTTCAAGGCGCTGCGTGGTAAAATCACTAGCTTCTCTGGTTCTTCTAGGGCCTTTGTAGTTGTATGACATAGTGACATATTATATTACTACCTGAGTATAATTTACGAAATAAAAATTGTTGGACTGAATTCTCCATCCCAATTTGTTTTTCATAAATTGTAACAATTCCCAATGGTTGTATTCTAGTTGTTACAAGTTACAACTCTCCTATCTACTCTATATCTTGGTATGTAAGAAGATCCCACTACTAATTAAAAGCAATCAACTATCAAAATTTTGACGAAAATATAGAATTCTCAGAGCAACTTTAGTATTGAAAAGTTTCCAAAAAAAAAAAACTTTAGTATTGAAACAAGTAAAGCAAGGTAAATTTAATCATCTACTCCTTCCGTTCTTTTATGTTTGATGTTCTAGGTTTTTTACACATATTAAGAAAACCTATTAATGTTTAGATATAAATGTCTTATTTTTTGCACTAAACAATTTTCCATAAGTTTTAGCCAATTTCAGTAAAATCAATTAATATGCTTTAAAATTTACAATTCAACATTACTATTTCATAAAAAATGCATAGAAAATAGAAAAAATCAATCTTTTGACAATAATTTTTTTCTAAAACATCAATCATAAAAAACCGGAGGGAGTATATATTTTTTTCCTTTTGTTGCTAAACTCTACATCATCTAGATGTTTCCTCTTGCGCCGTTGCTTGATTTGCACTAGACTTGGAAGATAAGAAGAATAGCAGATACGAGGGAGGTTATATTTGAGATTTGGAACTTCTCCGAGACTGATGGATTTAACGTATCCATTATCTCCAATGATGAAAGCTGTATTGTAGCTAGAGATGGTTTCGTAGCATTGTTTTAAATCGAAAACCACGACGATTTTCTCTTCCTCGTCGATGAAGAAGCTACCATATTGATAGGGCTTCAAACCATCGAGTGGTCCCATATCCACCTTCAGAAAATTGGTCCATGACAAGGTGTTGTGCTTAATGTCAGAGGTAACCCAAATCTCCAAGGAATCCCAATGCTGATATAGCCCAGCGATCTTCTCTTCCCTAACGCAAGAGAGTGTCACAGTATCTCGCATATAAGAGTAAACGGTAAGAGGTAGACGCGGTCCAAATCTCTCGGTTGTAAAATCAAAACAGAGCAAACACTCTTCAAGATCTGATATAACTAACTCATCTGTTATTTTCTCTACTTGAGCAAGAAAGTAAGTATTCCCTTTCAAAGACACACCGTGTCGATAATACTTTACTTTGCAGTCAGGAGTGACATCAAGAACCCTCCATGAATTAGAGCTCAAATCGTAGATTTCATACTCGGAAATGTGTTTTGAATCCAAAAAACCCAAGATTTTGTGGTTAGGCTTCTTCTTCTTGTATTCGTATCCGAGGGCATAACTGTCTAGACTGTTGAAATTTATTCTTGGTTCGATGCACATTGTTTTACCTAAATAAGGGTTCCACAATAAGAGCCTCGAGTTGTCTTTGGTGACAAGTAACAATAAACCGTCACACTGAAAGACTTTAGAGATGTCGAATTCATTAAGTAACTCAACGTGCTTTATGGATAGATCAACTTCAACGTCCTTGACCTTGTGGAGATTGAATCTTAGTGAACAAATCTTGGAATCCATTGTTATGAACCCTAAAAACGGTTGCATAGTTGTTGTTGCTTTTTTACCCAAAATCCAGTTTTTGGTTAAAGATTCCCATAATTTGCAAGTGGATCGCACTGCTCTTAGATATGTTATCGGAATTCTCTTGAATATCTCCTCCCCTATCAATTCCGGTGAAAGATCGCACATCCTCGTCGTCATTCTTCCAAACACAAAATTAGGTTTAGGTTTAGAGTTTTACTCTTTATTCTCACTTTTGTTTTTTTTTTATATAGATACAATTATCATACTCTCGTTTGGTTTGGTTATACTTATTATTCCTATGATTATATTGATCTTAATTTGTAGAATTGTATTTATACAAGTATGTAAATCCTTATTCTCACAGGAATAGGTTTAGAGATAAGTATACATAAACTAGGAATCTATATAAGAGTTTTTGATTAAGCTTGGTTACGAAAACCTTACAGTCTCTGATACAGGCAATACCTGGAGTGAGAATAGAATCAAGTTACATCATTTCTTCGACTCCTTCACCAGATTCTAAATATATCAAAGAAAATGAACCAGACTCGTTGTTTGAATAACTCGGTTTAGTTATTTATGCAACAAGTAACTACATTAGGAAGCAAAAAAAGTCTTCAAAGACATTCTTTTGTTAAAGATTAAGACCACTAGCTAGTTTGTGTAAGCCGGTTTGAGGTTTGGTTTATAGTAAACCGAATACGGTTATTGTTTTAGACATAAGGTCAGATTTGGTTAAAAGCAATCAAATATCAAAACATTGACCAATGTTGCGAAAATATAGAATTCACGATCAAATTTAGTATTGAATCTTTCATAGTGAGATGATAAATAATAATGCAAGAAAAGAGTAAGGCAAGGAAATTTAATTATCTAGATGTTTCTTCTTGCGGGTGCGGTTGCTTGATTTGCACTAGACTTGGAAGATAAGAAGAAGAGCAGACGAGAGGCGGGATATGTATGGGGAATACATGAGTAAATATATGGGGAGGGGGTCAAAAGGACCCCTCATATCTGGAGCTTCTCCGAGACTGACAGATTTGAAGTATCCATCATCTCCAATGATGTAAGTTGTATGGTAGCTAGAGGCATCGGGGCAATTTGAGTATTCGTCTAGATCGAAAACCACGGCGACTTTCTCTTCCTCATCGATGAAGAAACTAGCATATTTATTGAGAAACTGAAAACCAGTGAGTGGTCCCATATCCACTTTCAAAAACTTGCTCCAGGACAAGGTCTTGTGGTCAATGTCAGTGGTAACCCAAATCTCCAATGAATCCAAATGCTGATATAGCACAGCGAGCTGCACTTCCCTAACGCAAGAGAGTGTGTTGGAACTCGTTTTTGACAAAATGGTTTTAGACCATTTTCCGGTAAGTATTTCTAGCGAAGACGTTCGTCGGAATGACCGGTTTTTAGGCACGATGATATCGTCGTTGTAAACACTATATCATAGTGTTTTTACTTGTCAAAATCGAAGTTGATTTGAATGAGAAATGAACGTCGAAAGTGGATGAATGGTGAATACACTTTGGTGTATTAAATCGAAGAGATACTCGAACCGAACTCGGTTTTAAGATTTAATAAATGGGATGATGATCCATAAGATTAAATATTTTGTTGATTAAAGTCAACTAATAAAATATCTCTTCTAATTAATTATATGTTTATAATTAATATTAATGACTAAATCAAATTGGATTTGAAAAAGTCAATCACGTGAGATAAATTCTCATAAACTCCATTATCTCTACTAACCACCTTTGGCAGTTACATTGGTTTTGTTTTCTATAAAAGAGAAACAATTGTTCTTTCTCAAGAGATCAGATTATTGATCAGATCGTTGATCACACAACAAAAGATGAAGATCCCCTTCATGTCTCTTTTCTCTTTTTTTCTTTGAGTCTTGAGAGTACACATATTATTAGCGTTCGTTAGACTTCTGATTTTGGGTGTTGCGAATCAGAAGATGATGCGGTTGTATCCTGGGATTCTGAATTGCATCGAACCGTCACACTACGGGCAATTTAAAGAATTAAGGAAAGAGTGTCTCGCCTCCGCATAAACCGTTCTTTATGAATCCAAAATTGGTATCAGTTGTTTGATCTCAATCTGTTTTGTTATCATAATCTATGCAAATTATTCAGTTTGCCATATCGTAGAAATCATGATCCTACAACAGTATCTTCGCTACAAGAGTGAAACGGAAGAGGCAAACGCCGTCCAAATTTCTCGGTTGTAAAATCAAAACAGATTAAAAAAACTTCAAGATCTGATAAACTTTCCTCTTGAGCAAAAAATGTAGGTATTTCCTTTCAAAGACACACCGCGTTGATAATACCGTAATTTCCAGTCGAGAGTGAGATCAAGAACCCTTCATAAATTAGAGCTCAAATCATAAATTTCGTACCCGAAAACGTGTTCTGAGCCATTAAGGTAATTATCCAAAAACCTCAAGATTTTGTGGTTACACTTCGTCTTATTCTTGTCGTATTCGTATCCGAGAGCATAGGTGTCTAGCTTGTGGAAATTTATTTTTGGTTCGATGCACATTGTTTGAACCAAATAAGGGTTCCATACCAAGAGCCTCGAGTTGTCTTTGGTGACAAGTAACAATAAACCGTCACACTTAAAGATTTTAGAGATGTCGAATTCATCAAGTGACTCAACTTCATTTATAGATATATCAACTTCAACGTCCATGACCTGGCGGAGATCGAATCTCAGTGAACAAATCTTGGAATCAATCGTCATGAACCCTAAAAACTGCTCTGCTTTTTTACCCAAAATCGAGTTTTTGGATAAAGATTCCCATAATTTGCAAGTGGATCGCACTGCTCCCAGAGATGTTACCGGAATCCTCGTGAATATCTCCTCCCCTACCAAGTCCGGTGAAAGATCGCACATCCTCGTCGTCATTCTTCCAAACACAAAATTTGGTTAAGGGTTAGGGTTTAGGGTTTTACTCTCTTTTTTTCTGTCTTTGTCTTTTTATATAGAGACAATTACCACGCTCCGGTTTGGTTGGTAATCTTGGTCCTATTTTCAGTTTGCTAGTAAAATCTTTCCTTTTTAACGTCTTTGGTTATAAAATCTATCTTTGGTTTAGAACAATTACAATTGGTTCTTGCATTAGCCAGATTGTTGTCTTTCACAGGGGAAGAGTTTTTGGTTACGAAAAGTCGAAAAAAACCTTACAGTCTCTGATACAACTTACAAGCAATGCCTGGAGTGAGAATATATAGCATTTGGATACATCATTGCTTCGACTCCTTCACCAGATGCTAAATTTATCAAATAAAATGAACCAGACTCGTCGTTTGAAGAACTCGTCCAGTTACTTATCCAACAAGTAACTACATTAGGAAGCAAAAGCCTTCAAATACATATTTTGTTAAAGATCCAGAAGTGTAGTGTGTGTTGGAGAGTGTTTAGCTAGCTAGTTTGTGGAAAGCCGGTTTGAGGTGTAGTTTATGGTAAACCAAATCCGGTTAATGTCTGAAATGTATAAGGTCAAATTTGGTTGAAGTATACAGTTTATTTTCAGGAAGATTCCCTTGTCCTCTAGCAGCAGCATGCATTTATTTGTGATTTCTTTAGTTTAGTATCACGTGGTTTCCAAGAGAGTGATTAATTTAAATATTTAATTCGATTATATTAACTTTGAGAAATTAAAACGATAATGACATGCTTTTTTGGTTATAATTAGGTGATAAACACGTCAAACAAACCCTAATCGTGTTCACTGTTCATAAAACTCTTTGAAACTAATATTATGATTTAAAGTATTTAAGGTATTTTATGAGTGTTTTGGTAAGTTTTTAAAAGAAATAAATAAAAGGTAAAATAAAAGGTTAAAATGAAATTGTGGCGTACATGTGGAGTAGTTGCTTGGTGGATTATCTTTTGTCACTTGAGTCTTCTCAATGGACACTTTAATTAAATAAATAAGCACACCAATAAAAGTGCATAAACATGGATAAAGGAAATTAAACTCATTACTTAATCGTAATTTTGTCTTCTTCTTCTTAAAATTATCAATTAAAAGCCTATGAATACATATTTGGGAAAATTGGGACGGCAAGACACAGACTTTAATATATTTAGGAAAATAAGTAAGAAATTATATGTATTATTCAATTTCTCATAAACCCAGTTTTGTCCATGTCTCTCATCTCTATCACTATCTCTCTCTAGCTCTCTCTCCCTCTCTCTCATCTAATTGGATCTGTCCCTCTTTCTCCGATCTGCTACACACCACCGTGGCGGCTAGGGTCAACGATGGCGGTGAATTAAAGCACATAAAGCAAGTTGATGGTGTTGGCGGCTAATCGAATTTGTCAATCTTTCTCCGATCTGCTACACACCACCGTGGCGGCTAGGGTTAACGATGGCGGTGAATTAAAGCACATAAAGCAAGTTGATGGTGTTGGCGGCTAATCGGATTTGTCCTTCTTTCTCCGATCTGCTGGCGGCTCATCGAATTTATCCCTCTTTTTCCGAAACAAAATATACTGAAACAAAAAAAATTCATGATTTTGTTTGTTAAAATCGTTATTTTCACACCCTCACACTACAGTAATAACTCGTATTTTATTCTCTCACTTGTTTTGCTAATTATAAATCTCTCCATGTCCTTTTAGCTAATTGTCCCTACATATTTTAATACAATGATACAAAAACAGCTCATGCGTATCCACAATCATTCGGTCAAAAAGATTACTAAAATGTGTCTCCTTCATCATTTAACAGTGGACCAACGCCAAAACGGGTCTCAAAGCTAATCACAACAAAGTCAAAGTAAAAGATAAGCTCGACATAATAAATTTACATTCGCATAAAAATGTTAACCTACAAATTAATTCACCCCTTAATTAGAAATTAAAATTTACAAAGACTGTAACTGAAATTAAAAATTCCTGCACACCCTGAATCTGCATGGAAAAAACCATCAAAAAGGTCAAATTTAGATATAGTTTGGCATTAAACAAAAGAATCAAGTCATGAGATTTTCTTTAAAGAAACACATCATTTGTGTAAAAACAAAACATAAATATCGTAAACTTGATTTTTTTTTCGAATCTACTATTATTTAAGAAAATCCAAGAAAATTATGTTCTTTATCCGAAAAGAAATAATAGTAAAGTAACAACAAAATGGAAAACAAGTGTACCCACCAACTTAATTCCAAATTCTTGAAACATTTTTGTTTTAGATTTTGACTGTCTTCTCTTCTTCTAGTGTCTCAAAAACAGAGCTGTGTCTTTTCTCTCTTTTTGTTTTTGTTTTGTTCTTCCTCGTTTCACTTAACTCTTATCATCATCATCTTTTTTCAATTTACCAATGTCTCCCGCCTTGAGAACTACCTCCTCCTTTTCTTGGAAAAAATCCTCCTTTCTTAGGCTTTGGTATATCATGAATGTCCATCACCTGTATAGTCCTTTGCTTCTTAGCTGCATTCAAACACACACAAAAACGCGCTCAGAAATCAATCCAATCGAGTAGAAATGTTTCGATTGATTGAATCGAGTTTTAAAACCATTCTCGGCTTGTCTGTAGTTTTGTTGTAGTCTCTTTCGAGCTGTGTCAAAATCAATTTCTTTATGCTCCTTCTCCCTCTGCAATTCCCATAACCAAATTCAATCACAATGGACATAGTGTTTGAGTCATTTAACACCGATATTAGGATCGGGTTTGGTAATGTATGTACCTGATTGTTTTGTTGAGAAGGAGAAGGACGAGAAGGTTTAGCTGGAGAAGGAGATTCTCTCCTAGGAGGAGGAGCAACAGGTCTTGGTTTCCTCTCTGGCTCGGTAATGTGACTGTTCTTGCTTGAACCGGAATATCCATCTGTCGAAAACCGGAACAGGAATAAGCTTTTACGGGTTTAATAAAGATCCAATACTTTAGAATTCTTGTTCAAATACTTACTCTGAGTCTGAGGAACCGGTGAATATCCGAAATCAGGAACCTGCCATAGAGAAAACAAGATAACAAGTGAAACTCAATGACTAACCAAGAAACGAAAAAGGGTTTTCGGATTTTAGTTAGTTACCTGTTGGCGATTACCGTTATGGACAGCTTTCTGCACCGGTGAATCCTCATCGGCTACAATCAAGAGATTGATTGTACTGAGATTGATAAAAGTGATGCTTGTTCTGAGAGATTCAGAGATGTTTTTTCTATTTACCTATCAAACTCGGAGGTTCAAGATCACCAGGCTGGTTAAACTTCACCCATTCCTCTACTGTCTCCTTCCATTTCCTGCAAAGAGACAAAAAGAGTAGAAATGTGATTAGAAATCAATCAAGAAATGGTTCTTGTTAGCTAAATATGACTGGATTTTGATCGTAACTTGACAAGCTGTTTAGCTAATCTTCGAACATTGTTCGATGGATGCTTCCGTACTCCATTCACATGCCTTCCAATATCAGTCTCCTAAAGTTACCAAACACCATAAAACTTTCAAAAACTATGAACAAGAATCATTGTTCAATCCAAAACTTGAACTCAAGTTTATCATTAGTACCTGAAGAGCTTGGAATGTTATATCCATATCTTCAAGATTCTGAAGCAACTCAACCAAAGCTTCTTCAGACTGAAAACACAAACACAACAACAAAACAAACAATCTTCAAAACTGAAATACAAACACACATACCAAACAAACATTGATTAGATTCACAAGAGAGAAACCAGATCAGGATCTTCAAGCTTCTCTTTGATATCAAGAATACTCTTTTGTTCATCATCAAACAAACCAGCAAACGGATCAAAATCATCATCATCTTCACCATTAACAGATTTCTCTCTAACGTCTTCTTCTCTTACTCCTTCTCCTTCTCCTTCTTCTTCTTCTTCCTCTAATCTCTCCCTCCCATTAACCCTACCAACAACCGTCTCCGTAACACCAAAATCGCAGTTTCTACACTTGTTAGCCATAGAAGTAGCGTAAAGACGCTCAACGATGTTATCTCTCCTCCGTTTCAACTCTTGACCATAATCAAGAGACGCGACAAGAATCGCTGTATCTATAAATGTCCAAACATCAACACCTGCGTTTTCCATAACCGACCGAAAATCATCCAAATCCATCACCTAGAGATTAAAGTTGATAACTTTACAAGAAGGAAGCAAAAAAACAGAGATATTACAAGATTTGTGGTTTTTATTTACATAATAGCCAGATCTAAAAAAATCAGAATTCGATTAATCCAATCCAAAATCGAACCCAACAGCAAAGGAATCAGATTTGATGATAAAGGAAGCTTTTTTAGTGTAACGAGGAAGAAGAGAATGAGAAACAGAGAGATCAATTAGGGAATATTCCAAAATTGAGGCTTTAGAATTTTGTTTTTTTAATTTTCCTTCATTCTTCTTTCTGCAAGTAATATTCTTTCAGACAAGAAAAAACAATCAATTACAAAAGAGATTTGCTTTTTTTTTAATGAGGATGGTATTGCCCTGGACAGAGCAAAGCTAAGCAAGTTGGTTTGTTGTGGTTGGGGAGAGAGAAGAGAGAAGAGAGAAGAGAGAAGAAAGTGTTTTCTTCAATAATGGCGTTTACTTTTTTTAATTTCAGAGAAAAAACGGAAAGTGAAAACACTAAATGGGCCAATAAATGTGGGCCCAAAAACAAAGTTTAGGCCCAACTACAAGACTATATATATACATGGGATCATGTGCTTGCGTTCCCTGAGATTCATGTTTTTTTTTTTTTTTTTTTTTTTAACCTTACAAAGTAGATAATAAAGTTTCAAAACCTATCACACATGTGAAATCAGTAATGAAACCAAAATATCTAACCAATCTGAAAATGATCTGAAAATGACCGTGAGTAGTCCAAACACAAACTTCAAATGCACTTTAATTTAGATCAGACTAAGCTTGAAGGTTGAAATATCTCAAACCAAGTGGAGAGAAAAGTGGGATTGGATCTTGAAAGCCTCTCAATCTCAACACAACGATCCAGACCAAGAAGCCTTAAGCGAATGGTTAACTGAATTTCCTTTGCTATCACTTGAACCGGTTTCGGAGGAGCCGCATGGATCCTACCATTCCTTTCTTTCCATACTTCGTAAGTGACCGCTTGCAAGACCAAGTTGCAAATGGTGTTGATTTTTGAACTTGTAGAAGCACCCTTAACCCACCTTACAATTCCCTCTAAACCTGAAGGAGGATTAAGAGTGTGATGAATGAAGAAGAAACTCCAAAGCTGAGCCGAGAACGGGCAGTTGAAGAAGAGATGGTCTCTATTTTCATTTGCCGAGTTACACAGAACACACAGCGGATCAGCGGCTAACCCCCAACTTATCAGACGATCTTTGGTTGGCAAACGGTCTCTCATTACTATCCAGAGCATGAAAGCATGTTTCGGGATGTGGTGAGTAAACCAAACCGAAGCAGTCCAAAACAATTGAACACCTCGAGGATGTAAATGATTCCAAGTCAAAGAAGAGGAAAAAATCCCTGGAGCAGAGGTAATGTTGTTTCTCCAAAGGAAAAAATCAGAACCATCAGGTTGAAGAGTTGGTATCTCATGGAGGCAGGCTCTTAGCAAAGCGCAAAGGCTGTTTCGACCTGAGGGGATTCTCCACATTCCATTGACCAAAACCTGATTAACTGTTGCCGAAGAAGAAATTCCAGTGATCATAGGGCCTGAAGTACCAATAATCTCCACCAAAGGCCCCAAGTTAGACCAATCATCATGCCAAAAAAGAGCCTTCTGACCCGAAACTAGATCGCACACCAGAAATGGTCTAGCAAGAGTTCTTGCTTTTAAAATCTGCTTCCACAACCAGATTCCACAACTCCGAGCATTGATATCCCATAAATAATTCATGTTACTGTTGATGCTTATGGAAACGTGGTTTTTGATGCTATTGTGAGATAGAAGAAGAAGATTGTTTATATTCTCAATACAAGGATCTTATTCGGTTATTCCTAGGTTTTTGAAAAACGAAGGTGACTTGGAAGACAAGGAACTTGAGGAGAAGCAGACTAATGAGGAAACAAAAGCTGCTATTGAGAAGATCGTGAGTGTATCAAATAAGAGTATTGACTCAAAGTACGTAAAGTATAATGGGAGGATGGTAAAGATGGTGAAGAATCATGTGGATCCACTTGAACCACCAAAGTTTAAGCATAAGCGAGTTCCTAAGGCTTGTGGTTCTCCTCCTGTTTCGGTCATGCATTCGCCGACTAGGCCTGTTACTGTTAAGGACAAACAAGACTGGAACATTCCTGCTTGTATCTCGAACTCTAAAAACGTGAAAGGGTATACAATCCCTCTTGATAAACGTCTTGCCTCTGATGGGAGAGGTTTAGAAGATGTTGAGATCAGTGATGGCTTTGCAAAGTTATCAGAAGCGCTCTATGTGGCTGAGCCGAAAGCTAGGGAGGCTGTTTCAACGCGGTCGAAGGTGAACAAGGAGATGGATACGATGGAGAAGGAAAGAAAAGAGCAGGACCTGAGAGCCAGAGCTGTGCCTACCATGCATTTGAAAAGACATTCGCCTCGGGCCCCAGATCAATATAAACATTTTTAGGGCCCCCATTTTCCATATTTTATTTGTAGTCTAGTGGTTTAAGTAAGGTTATGATTTTGAATGTAAGTCTTCCATCCCAAGTTCAAACCACCACTAAGCTATGAAATGAGGTATTTTATTTTTAGTTAGTTTTATTACTTTTTTTATTAACATCCTAACAACGACTCCATCCGTTTCACAAATAGTGTCATTTTAAGAGTTTATTTTTGTTTCACAAAGAGTGTCACTCCACTTTTGTAATGTGGCTTTTCGCATGCAAATTCCTCTCTTATCCCTCATTTAATATTAAAAAATTAAATTAACCATTATTATTTAAATAAGTGTATTAAATATGGGTATTTTGGGATATTTAAAAGTTTTTAATCTACGTAAAATAGGTTAGAATGACACTCTTTGTGAAACGGATGAAATATGTAAATTTAGATTACTATTATCGTTAAAAATAAATTATATAAAAAAAATATTATTTTTAAGTTCGCCTCGGACTCCTAAAAGTCTAGGCACGGCACTGCTGAGAGCTCTTGCTCAAAAGGCTCGGACCGAGTCTGCAGCTATGCCAAGTCAGAGTCTTGACCCCAGAGACCCTAAGAGGGAAACAGAGGACATGGTTCAGAGGGAGAAGATTCGAGAAGAGTGTCGTAGGGAAAGAAGATTGGAAGCTTCTGGTGGGGGCAAGAAGAGAAAGATGATGAGGGATAAAGAGCGCGATATAAGTGAGAAGGTTGCACTTGGAATGGTATCTAATGGATGCAGAGGTGGTGAAGTTATGCATGATCAACGGTTGTTTAACCAGGAGCAGGGGATGGGCTCTGGTTTCGCTACTGATGACCAATACAACGTGTATGACAAGGGACTGTTCACTGCGCAACACGCTCTCTCGACGCTGTATAAGCCAAAGAAGGATATGGATAGTGAAATGTATGGGAATGCAGACGAGCAGCTCCATAAACTCAAAAACACTAAGAGGTTTAAATTAAACTAGATCAAGATTTGAGCGGTACGGAGAAGAGACAAGGAGCTGTTGAGTTTGACAAGGAAGATCTTTTCGGTCTTGCACAGTGGGTGTCTGATGTGATGATGGTAAGAAACCGGAGGAACTATGAGCTCAAGTGGTGGTGGTAGCTCTTCAAAGGATATGGTGGTGGTGGTGGTAGCTCTTCAAAGGATATGGTGGTGGTTATGGTCGGACAAAGATCAGTATATCACTATATCCATGCAATAATTATTTATTTGATTCAATATCTTATTGTTTGACTTTGACTAGTTTTTGTTTTAAGGCTTTCGAGTTTGTTTCTTGCGTCTTTCTTGATCACAGGGAAAGGACTCAAACCCGTTAAATGCGATATTTCGATGCTTACACGCCTGTGTAAAGCTACACTTACGGTGATGCAGACACAACTTGAATCAAAATCAGGTCTTGTCCTCTAACTTGTGCAACAACCATTTTAACACGATATAGTCTGATATGTATAGCTATTGCCTATTGGTCTGGATAAAGTTGCCTTTCATGTAGCATGTATTTCTCCTTTTGTAGCACACTCAAGATGAGATCAAGATCCTAACTCAAGTTTTATAGAGCCAATTAATTACGAGTTACTCCCTCTGTTCTTAAAAGATAAAAAAAATACAAAAAAATTTTGTTCTAGAAAAATAGAGTTTTTACTGTTTTCTATGCACTTTTACAAATTTCAAAACAAATACTGAAATACTATTGGTTAAACTTTATTGGAAACTGTAAATCGTAGAAATCAATGTGTTTTCTTAATAAGTATGCATAACCTCAAACATTTATCTTTTTGGAACAGAGGGAGTACATCATAACAGGACATTAAATGGCTTCGATGGTTAAGCATTTATAAAGCAGCTCAATGTCCAAGTTACATGAAGCAATTAAAACGCCAAGGGAATTATTAGAAGAAAATGTATACAACTGACTTCAATATGAGTTTGATGTATTAGCATGAGAAAGAAGAATATTAAGATTAACCATAAAATTAACCTAACAAGATTTAGTAAACCAAATACTACGTAAATACTCCATCCATCTTGTAATAGTAGAAAGTAGCACTAGCGCACATATAGGTAGGAAGAGAATTTTTTTTGTTTTTTGGGGTCAAATGAAGAGAATTATATATTCTTTTAGAGTTAATACTTGTTGTTAAATAGTCGGTTTGCAAATTAAATTTCCATATAACGTCTTGAGAACATAAAAGCAAACATTATTGATAAAAAAAAAAGAATATCAAACATAATCCAATACAGAGAGAAGTAAGAAAATGAACCTAGAAAAACCAATCAAAATATTTGATTATATAACAGTAGTAAAATTTCAGCATAGGGGAATGATATTTTATACTTACATGTATGTTTGCTTATGGTTCGTTGCTTGTCTTTCTATACCCACGGCTAATAGGGCGTATAATAAAGCCATCAGAAACTAATTTATCTCACAAATTTTGATTATAGGATAGAAATTATACTTAACATTATCGAACAAATTTTGATTATAGGATAGTTAACTAAACTTTGAAAAGGATCTCTAAACCCACAAGACCTGGTGGCTCATAACAAAGATGATCTAGCATCACGTACCTACTTCTGTTTCTTGAAACGAGATGTATGTAATGACTAATGAGACGGGGCTGAACACAGTGTCATCAAAATGGGAAGATGGAAAATGATGGGAGAATCTACTTGGTTCAAGTTCCATAAACATATTGTATGTTGATTCTCTTGGAAAGGTGACATTGTCCATCAGCAAAGGTATGATTTTAATTTCAATTAGGGGACACACAACTCTTTACAAATTTAATAAATCCTTCAACTTTAGAAATCAATCGATTCTACGAGAATCCAACTCTCATTTAGCATCCTTACTTTTGTGGTATTTTTGGAAAACCAAAACATTTGCTTGTATTTTTGGAATATAAAACTTTTGTTGTTATGTTTGAAAACAAACTTAAAAGTGTGGTATTTTGAGAACTACCCTAATTACTATACCTTAGTTCATGGGTTTTTCGATTAAAGTTTTACTTTGAATATAGTTAAGAGGCTTAAAATGCATATATTGGTATTTGAACTTCATTAATTTTTCCATTGGAATTATGTATAAATAGTACTACAATTTGTTTTGTTGTCGAAAAAAGATGAAGCTCGAAATTTACAAACAATTTTATCAAGAATTGTACAATAATTTTCTATCTCTTCTCTTAGTCTCTCTCTAATTCTCTTCTCTCTTAATTTACCTATCTAGATGGTTTGTACGCGCGTCGTACCCGATTATATATTGAAAGTTCAAATAATTTATATCATTAATAATGCATATATTTTTTATATTTTTTTGACTCGTGATCTACCTAATTTTGAACTAATGGTTTAATGATGTGAAAGGTTTTTGAATTTATTTGAAAAAAAGTGATATCAGTTTTGCTATTTTTCCTTCTTGGCTAGCATGGATCAATTTAATCATCTAAAATGATGAAAAATATTGATTTTGGTGTTCGGATGCTAAGTGACATTGTTATGGTTTCATAATCTTTGGTTGGTCAGTATATTCACATCTATATATTAGTTTCATTATGTGGTTACAGAGCAATCATCAGTAATCTGCTTTTGGCAGACAAACATCCGAGTTGATATGAATTCTTCTTAGATTGGAAGGTCCTTCGATTTCTTCACTCTACCATAGTGAAGGTTGAATCACCAAGTTTATGACATGGTCGGAGAAACCAAATCGAGGGTCATCACCAAATAACAAAACATATTGAAACAAAAAGTCAAAATTTTGGGAAAATATAAAGAAAAAAGCAGACCAGATCGGACCAAGATCAGTTTCCAACGTGACAATAGTTTTTTCTTTGATTAAATATCTTATTGTTTTACTTTGACTAGTTTTTGTTTTAACGCTTTTGCTTTTGTTTCTTGCGTCTTTTTTGATTACATGACATAGCCAAAAAAATCATTGTTCTACTTTTCATGATTATTTCTATACTAGTCATCGGCTTATCTTTACAAATCTCTGTAAGGTAATGTCAATTAGATATATCTACTAGTGACACTTGAAGAAACAAACCCCACTAAATGTGATATTTCTATGCATAACACTTACGCTGATGCAGTCACACCTTGAATTAAAAACATGTATTGTCCTTTGACTTTATATTTACATGTTTGAACAACAAAAATATTATTTATCATACTGTCTTGCAGACACATCTCTAAAAAACCAAAAAACGATCAACCAAGAACCATGCACAACTCAAAAATCATAACTTAATATCAAGAAAATATACTAGTATAAGTTACTAAGAAAACTCAAATCTTTACTTTTTGTTGTTGTTGTTATTAGTCTTCTTCACTCTACGACAATTAGCAGCTTAATCCATCTTTCATCAATTTGAAATTATATACCTGTAAAAATGTTACAAAAATAAAATTAAAACATTGTTAAACCCATATAGTTTGTACAAAATGTGTATGGACTTTGTATACCTCCAATACAAATAAAAAAGTAGTAATATTTATATTTGACAGACAATTACAAAAATAACCCTAGAACTTATATGATCCATTTTTTTCTTAGTAAAAAAAAAAGGTCGCAGTGTTTGTTCAACTTTAGAATCCGGCGACTCTCATAATCCCAGTCGCTTGCTGCTCAAAGCTTTCGCCGGCCAATTATCCGGCGTCGTTTTTATCGGTAAATTTCCTTTTATACTCTCAATACAAGGATCCTATTCCTAGGTTTTTGAAAAACGAATGTGACTTGGAAGACAAGGAACTTGAGGAGAAACAGACTTATGAGGAAACAAAAGCTGCTATTGAGAAGATAAAGTATAAGCAGCAAGACAAATAGAGGGTTGTAAGGATGGTGGGTAAGCATGTGGATCCACTTGAACCACTTAAGTTTAAGCATAAGCGAGTTCCTAGGGCTTCTGGTTCTCCTCCTGTTCGGGTCTTGCATTCGCCGACTAGGCCTGTTACTGTTAAGGACAAACAAGACTGGAACATTCCTGCTTGTATCTCGAACTCTAAAAACGTGAAAGGGTATACAATCCCTCTTGATAAACGTCTTGCCTCTGATGGGAGAGGTTTAGAAGATGTTGAGATCAGTGATGGCTTTGCAAAGTTATCAGAAGCGCTCTATGTGGCTGAGCCGAAAGCTAGGGAGGCTGTTTCAACGCGGTCAAAGGTGAACAAGGAGATGGATACGATGGAGAAGGAAAGAAAAGAGCAGGACTTGAGAGCTCTTGCTCAAAAGGCTCGGGCCGAGTCTGCAGCTATGCCAAGTCAGAGTCTTGACCCCAGAGACCCTAAGAGGGAAACAGAGGACATGGTTCAGAGGGAGAAGATTCGAGAAGAGTGTCGTAGGGAAAGAAGATTGGAAGCTTCTGGTGGGGGCAAGAAGAGAAAGATGATGAGGGATAAAGAGCGCGATATAAGTGAGAAGGTTGCACTTGGAATGGTATCTAATGGATGCAGAGGTGGTGAAGTTATGCATGATCAACGGTTGTTTAACCAGGAGCAGGGGATGGGCTCTGGTTTCGCTACTGATGACCAATACAACGTGTATGACAAGGGATTGCTCACTGCGCAACATGCTCTCTCGACGCTGTACAAGCCAAAGAAGGATATGGATGATGAAATGTATGGGAATGCAGACGAGGAGCTTCATAAGCTCAATAACACTAAGAGGTTTAAACCAGACCAAGATTTGAGCGCTACGGAGAAGAGACAAGGAGCTGTTGAGTTTGACAAGGAAGCTGAGGAAGGTGTTTTTGGTCTTGCACAGTTCGTGTCTGATGTGAATGATGGTAAGAAACCGGAGTAACTATGAGCTCAAGTGGTGGTGTTGGCGGCGGTAGCTCTTCAAAGGATGACTATGGTAGTGGTTATGGTCGGACCAAGATCAGTTTCCAACGTGGTCGCTCTCAAGTATACACCTAGGCAATAGTTCTTTTGTTGATTCAATATATATATCTTATTGTTTACACCCATGCAATAGTTCTCTCTTTGATTCAATATCTTATTGATTTATACTTTGACTAGTTTTTGTTTTAAGGCTTTCGAGTTTGTTTCTTGATCACAGGAGATAAGCAAAAGATCAATGTTCTTCTTTTCATGATTATTTCTATACTAGTCATTGGCATATCTTTACATCTCTGTAAGGTATATGTCAATGGATATATATCTGCTGGTGACACTTGAGGAGAAGACTCAAACCCATTAAATGCGATATATTGATGCATACACATCTGGTAAAGCCTACACTTACGGTGATGCAGACACAGATGAAATCAAAAACAGGTCATGTCCTCTGACTTGTGCAACAATCATTTTAACACGATATAGTCTAATATGTATAATAACTATTGGTATGGAGAAACTTGCCTTTTACCTAGTATGTATTTCTCCTTTTGTAGCACACTCAAGATTAAGGTCAAGATCAAGATCCTGACTCAAGTCTTATAGAACCAATTAATTAAGAATTACGTCATTGCAGGACATTGAATGGCTTCGATTGTTTAGCATTATCAACTAGCTCAATGTTACATGAAGCAAATAAAACGCCAAGGGAATTGTTAGAAGAAAATATATACAACTGACTTCAAAACATATTAACCACGAAATATGAATTCATTAATATTGGCCTATTTTTTCAATGTATCCATCAACATTAAGATAAGAACTATGATTTCATCTACATTTTATACATAAAAAGCGTATATCATTTTAATTGGACAATATATTGTAATATTAGCATTAATTCTATTGCGATAATCGAAATTTTAATCATAATTTTTAAGTGAATGTATATCATTTTTGCAATTGGATTCATGAGTTCTTTAATTTAACATCGTTTAAATAAACATTTTAAGAAAATTATTACCTAATTTTTTTTTCTTTTTTTAAATTAATATTTATTAATTTATCGATAAATTCATATCTCTAAATTGATAATTTTTCGAAGATATTTAGAGAAGTTTACTGTACAAGCCTAATCTATATATGTAAGCAGAATAGTATGATTTTATTATACACAAAGTCAAAAGAAGATGTTTCTTAAAGGATAGAAATATCTACCCTTAAATGAAGTATATCGTTGATGAAGTACAAAGAATCCTCTGACATGAAGCTTGTCCAAGGCATCCCAAACAAATTGGTGCATCTACTGTTACTCCTCTTCAATTTTTCTTGATCGGGCAACGATTTCATAATCCATATGTTGGGTTTCCGAGACATGAGCTTGCACAGTGAAACATCTGAAACAAAGAACTCCATCCTCATCCATGTTGCAGCGGGCCGATAAATGAAGTCGGTGTCCAGCGATACTCAACCCTTGAGAATAAAGGCAGTTTGCTGGAAGAGATCGTTGCATTCATTGCAGGTCAAATCCAAATACATGATCCTCTTGTCATGCGGCTTATGCAAGACACATTATATGTTCATACTCTGTACACTTAATGGTTATTAAGAGGCATGAAGGACATTTACATAGGTCCACAAGATAATTAGCAGAAAATATGTCACATAAACAAAATTTACATTTTGTTTGTAATGATAAAGAGTTTTGGAATTTTATTTGCGAGCATAGTTAAAGAACAACGTTAGGTTTTCTAATCATCAAAATGGAAGTTTTACTTTTATCTGCAAAATCAAACACATACATGAAAAACATTTTCATAAAGTAGACATAATCTTTTGACATGAAAATTGTCCATGGCATTGACAACAAGTTCAAGTCCATACAAACAATCATT
Organism: Arabis alpina; assembly: GCA_900128785.1. NCBI lineage: Eukaryota > Viridiplantae > Streptophyta > Magnoliopsida > Brassicales > Brassicaceae > Arabis > Arabis alpina. Next base: position 5,957,018 of record LT669795.1, read on the forward strand.
TGATTATGCGGCTGGTGAAACTCAATCACTCTGATAAGCTTGTATTTGTAGTTCTTCTTTGAACAAATCTTCATTAGACTTTGTCGATGGCACGCCATAAGTAAAGTCATTGATAGAGGCTTCACAAAAAGTTATAGCTTCTTATCACATATATGAGTAAGCGTCTAATTTCCCACATAATTATAACTCCGATCAATTTTAAAACTCATTATCAAGTGATTTTATCCTTTGTGTAGGCATATGCAAGGAGAAGTAACGTTTCTTCCGTTCTTAGTAACTATTAGTCTCACACGAAAAATTTGTATATGATATTTGGGGTAGTTTTCCTCAGTCCATGCCACCATAATATTCGGTGAGATAAGGTTGGTTATCTGAGATGGACATAAATTTGGAACTTGGAAGCACAAAGCTTTTTAAACCATAGAATAATGTACCTTCTCTCATAGAATTTGCTTTTTCAGCATACAGTACATTTGAGTTGATATGAATGTTTTGATCTTTAGATTAGAAAATCTAATTTCTATGTCTTCACCCCACATCGAATGTTGAATAACCATGTTTATAGCATGGTCGAGGAAAGCAATACTGGATCATCACCTTTATTTTGTATAAGATTATATATCAGACTCGGCAAAATGAACCACAAAAACTTCTCAAATTAGTATAAAGGCAAAAATTTGTTGTCTCTAAGGTAATTTTTTTTTTTACAATTTCCAGAATAACATAATTTAGCAAAACATAGATTTATTACCGGAAATTTCGCAATTATCTAAAACGCACATCACACTTAAAAGATTTGTATCAAGATTCAAGAACATCAACGGCATTTTATCAAGAACATCAACATAACGATACATTCACCACATAAACGAGTAGATATACAATATATTTTCTCTTTACTTTGAAACCTTAAAATAGGAAAAATTATAAGAAAATTTCAACAAAAATATTACTTCAACTAGACTTTGAGCATGAATTAAAATTTAAATTAGAACTAAGTGTATTTATTACCTAACAAAATTTTATATTTAATAAAAAATTACAAAACAATCTCCATAGAACCGTATTATTTGTTTTGACGGGAAGAGATCACTACATTCAGTGCATGTCAAATCCAAATGCACAGTCCTCTGCTCATGTGGCTCCTGGAACTCAAGAACTTTGATGACCGTGTATTTGTAACTTTGTCTTTGAACAAACATGTGGCCAGGCCGGCTAAGCTTGCTTGGCGTGGTCGGGAAGCGTTCTTGAATAAAAACATTTCTTCAGGAAACATTTGACAATGAGTTTTGAAATTTGATTGTATTTTTTTTTCAGGAAATGAGAAGCTTACTCATTTATGTCTCTATAATGAGAAGCTATAACTCTTTGTGAAGCCTCTCAAATGCAAATTTTGTGTAAAATATTTTGGGTATGGCACCATAATCTTCTATATATTAAAGGAGAAACATTTTGAGTTGCAAGCTCTCATTTTTTTTCAATTTTTTGATTTGACTAATTACACTATTATTAACTACTACTATACTCCTATATAAACACTCTACAATAACATAATCATATACCCGAACATAGTTATAAAGTAATTTGGTGGTTACTCCTTAATTTTATTTAATAGTTTAACTCCAAAAATATTCATGGTTCCATATTTAGAATATTAATAAAATAAAAGAAAAACATTGTATATTCTTTAATCATCTACTATTTCATTTGCCAAACACTATTTCACTTGGTATATTATCTCAGTTACATTATTGAAACGAGAATCATAAAGTTTTTTAAACCATAGGATAATATACCTTTTGAAAAATTTGCTTTTCGCATAGAGAGTTGATATGAATGTTTTAACCCTTAGATTGGAAGGTCCAGCTTCTATGTCCTCACCTCACATCGAAGGCTAAATAACCATGTTTATAGCATGGTCGAGGAAAGCAAATACCAGACTCGGCAAAATGAATCACAAAAACTTCTCAAATTAGTATAAAGGCCAAATCTGTTGTCTCATAAAAAAAATTCACAGTTACCAAAGTGACATAATTTAGCAAAACATATAACGTAAATTTCGCAATTATCTAAAACTCACATCACACTTAAAAGATTTATATCAAGATTCAAGTACATCAACGACATTTTATCAAGAACATCAACACAACGATACATTCACCACACAAATGAGTAGATACAATATATTTTCTCTTTGCCTTGAAACCTTAAAATAAGATAATTTCTAAGAAAATTTGTACTTCAACTAAGACTTTTGAGCATTCTTTTTTTCTTTTCACTAAAAAGTGGATCTTATATTGAAGCCGCGACGAATGCGATTTTGGAATACATGGTAGGATACGGAATGAAATACAAAGCCGATGTCGACATGAAAGACATCGGAAACAAAATCAACGAGCCTAAGCAAATACAACTTAATCCAAGCTTGAAACAGATGAACACAACTAATCCCGGAGCTACCGCAAAACCACAAAAACTATTGTCATCTTTCCCTCACGGATACGACTAGAGAAAGAGCCAAACAAGGATTACCAAGGCGATACGATACCCCTTCAAAGAAGACCACCACCACCAACAAGGAGACACGAACAGAAACCGAAGCACTCCGTATCTGCTTCACTGTGATATTCAACCCAATATAAGGGAAAGTAGTTGAGATGCAAATCCAATTGCTATAGGAAGAATTTATTCAGATAGGACGGAGACCAAGGAAGCTGAGCGGTTGGACGGGGAAGAGCTGACCCGAAGTCGTCTTCATCAACACCATTAAGAGCACACCCTGTTACAAAAACCACTCCACAAACCAACACCAATCTAAAACCAAGTGGAGAACACTTTTGAGCATTCATAATTCGAGTTTAAACTAAGTGTATTTATTAAAAATAAAAAAATGTATATTTAATAAACAATTACAAAACAGTTCCCATAGAATCTATATTATTCGTTTTTCTTCTAAATCGACACTTCTCAAAAAGAGGTCTCAGTGTTGTTCAAATCTCTAGAATCCGGCGACTCTCTTAATCCCAGTCGCTCGCTGTTCCAAGCTTTAGCCGTGTTTTCTCGCCGGCCAATTATCCGGCGTCGTTGTCATCGGTTAATTCCTCTTCCTTGGTTCTCTTCTCCGTCAACAATACTCCGATAGGTTTTTTAAGCTCAAGAAGTTTCCTTTACCAAATTTTTGCAGGGAAGAGATTTAAAGGTGGAAGCTTTATTCACTAAGAATGGTATTCTTCAGACCCTTTTGATTGTTCTTAATTTTGTGATTATGACAAGTGAAAAGTCGAATTTTTGTTGTTGTTGTTGTTGAATCTATAGTACTGACCTTATGGCTAATATGTTTTATCTTTAAAATTGATTTGGGCAATTTGTGGTTCTTCTCAGGATGCATTTAGAGAAGCTATATTGCAACGAGGTTCAATTGAATGCTTTGCACTTAAGACTGTTCAAGAGTTTATACAACCTCAGGTAAACTACTGGAATCTACCATACAATGCGTTCACTCTTCAGTGTATCTCTTGTTGTTATATAGTGTGTGTGTAAGAGTTATTGTTGTTGTAGGTTTTCAATAGAGGTAGTAGATGTTCCCAATTCTATTTGGAGATTGGTTAACTTATGTTACTTGGTCTTACTGTTTTTATTGTATAACTTGACAGAGACAAACAAAGTTGGCTCAAGATGAAAACCAGATGCTTGAAAACATGCTCCGGACATTGCTGCAAGAACTAGTGGTTTGTTGTTTCTTCACTGTATGTTTTCGTTGTATGCTGCTTGTTGATTTAGTCATTTGATTTTTTTTGCTGTGTGGATTTCGTTTTGTGTTTTGGGTGTTCAGGCTTCTGCTGCGCAGTCAGGTGAGCAAATAATGCAGTATGGTCAGTTGATTGATGATGATGATGAAAATAGCATTGGCCAGATTCCTCATCTTCTAGGTTAGCAATTTATTTTCAAAGCGTTCTGTCTAGTCTGATTTGCATAGCTTGTTTAAATAGGTGCAAGTGTGTGCCCATAAAACATTGTATTCTCTTGCTTATTATCTTGTGCTTTATCAGACTAGAAAATAGGTGCCAATGTGTGCCCTTATTATTCTTTGGTAATAATTGTCTAATTTATTTACGTAGCTCGTTTGAATAGGTGCCAATGTGTGCCCATAAAATAAAGTTTTCTCTTGCTTATTAACTTGTTTGATTGTTGCTGTCTTGCTGACTAATTTTGTCCAACCTCTAACCTTCTTTTTGCTTCATTTGGTTTGTTAGATGTTGTGCTTTATCTTTGTGAGAAAGAGCATGTAGAAGGTGGCATGATATTCCAGCTGCTGGAAGATTTGACGGAAATGTCTACTATGAAAAACTGTAAAGATGTTTTTGGCTATATTGAAAGCAAACAAGATATATTGGGCAAGGTGTGTCTCAGATGAAATCAAAATTTAGATCTGTTAGTTGTATGAGTATCTTTTATTTTGATTTGGATGTTGCAACTATTTACAGCAAGAGCTTTTTGCACGTGGAAAACTTGTAATGTTGAGGACTTGCAACCAACTCCTCCGGCGACTCTCAAAGGTTCAGTATCTCCACCCTATTCTAGTTCCCTTTGTCAAACATATTGCAAGTCATAATCTGCTTTTTCAGTTATGACACATCCACTTTTTATTAATTCCTTTTCTGCTTTAACAATCTGACATACAGGCCAATGATGTGGTATTCTGTGGAAGAATTCTCATGTTCCTAGCCCACTTTTTTCCTTTATCCGAGCGCTCAGGTTAGAAGGGTTTCTCGTAGTTGATTGCACATATGATTCTTGGGTATGCGAATGTTTAGAAGTTGTGTAACGCTTACGTACTTGACTTATTCTTGCAGCCGTGAATATAAAAGGAGTCTTTAATACATCTAATGAAACCAAATATGAAAAAGATCCTCCAAAAGGCAAGTAAAACTCTTTTCTGATGCTTTCTGATTCTTATATCCTTTGACAATTCTAAAACGGGCTATCTATGTCATTCCTTCTCAGGCATTTCTGTAGATTTCAACTTCTATAAGACATTTTGGAGTTTACAGGTGCGTATTTAGCTTTGTAAGGGAACTCTGTTGCGCCTTTATCATAAGGGTTGTCTCATAGTGTCTCTGTTTGCTTATCTTGCAAAATCAGCATTACTGGAGATAGCATCTCAGTTTTCCTTCGGTTAGTTAGTATATTGAGGCAGTGCTTCCTTTATTGAGAAACTTGTTTCATTTTCAGGAGTATTTCTGTAATCCCGCTTCTCTTACTACCGCATCTACCAAGTGGCATAAATTTTCATCTAGTTTGGCGGTATGTGATCTATGGTTTTTGGCTATAGTTACCTGGTCTCTTACATATGTATAATTGTCTATGCATAGACAAGTCGTGCCGGCAGTAATGAGAAATCTTATTAGACCTTGTTTCTTGAATGGCCGTTGTAGGTTGTATTAAACACGTTTGATGCACAACCACTAAGCGAAGAAGAGGGAGAGGCTAATAGTTTGGAGGAAGAGGCAGCAACTTTTAACATAAAATACCTAACAAGTAGTAAATTAATGGGTTTAGAGGTAAGTATGATGTAGATTCAACACACACACACACGCATATGTATATGTACATCTTTGTAGGGATGTATTTAAATTTATTGACATATACAAGCTTTCTAAAATTTAGCTGTTTACACACTTTTTTCATCTTTGGTCACAGTTAAAGGATTCGAGTTTTCGACGACATATTCTTCTCCAATGCCTCATTTTGTTTGATTATCTGAGGGTAAATGTCTCTCAAGAATTACATGTCAAATTACTTTTTCTCTGGTATTTTGGTATAACCGACTCCTGTTTCCTCTTAGGCACCAGGGAAGAACGACAAAGAACTGCCATCTGAAACCATGGTCAGTGTTTCTGCTTTTTCAATGAGCAAATGGCCTCTTGCTTTGTTTCAAAGGTTGACAAACCTAGCTTATATCTGAGTATATGGGTTTTATGCATAATAACTCAAAACTTTGGTTTATCTTTTCAACCTAGAAGGAAGAACTTAAGTCATGTGAGGATCGCGTGAAGAAATTGCTTGAGATCACTCCGCCTAAAGGGAAAGAATTCCTCCGTGCAGTTGAGCATATACTGGAGCGTGAAAAGAACTGGGTATGCCTTCTGATTTTTCTATCACTGTTTGGCTTGAAGGCAATGGTTGTTAATGTTTTCTACAATGCATTCCATAACAGGTCTGGTGGAAACGTGATGGATGCCCACCGTTTGAAAAGCAACTGATAGAGAAGAAATCACCTAATGCAGGACAAAAGAAGCGGTACGGGAAAAGCTGACCCTTTTTTTCTTACCAAACTGCTTCTTTCTCATGTAATGGCATACCTAGGTGGTGTCCGCCATTAGAAATTTAGAATACTTTAGGTTCAAGGAATTGACAGACATGAAAGATCTCTCAGCTTTCTCCCTGATGATCTTTAGTCAATAGTCCATTGTTAGTGAGAAGCAATTAGTAAATCTAAGTTAGAGTATTAATCTTCACGTGTGTTATCTTTTGCTTTTACAGGAAGCAAAGATGGAGATTGGGCAATAAAGAACTCTCCCAACTTTGGAGATGGGCCGATCAAAATCCGGTATGTATTATTCTTCTTGCATCGCTGTGCGTTGTTATCTCGCTGCCACATGCTATTCCACTCTCTTTTTCTCAGATATTGTATTGATCTTTAATGTATGTCTCTAATGTCATTACAGAATGCGTTGACTGATTCACAACGTGTACGAACCCCTGACATTGCAGACTACTGGAAACCATTAGCAGAAGATGTAAGCTAACAAATCATTTTCTCTTTCGACAAACAACATTTTCTGAATTGGTTGATGTCTTATCTGCTGCCCACTTGGTGTTTTATTGAAATCTCAGATGGACCCATCAGCAGGCATAGAAGATGAGTACCATCACAAAAACAATAGAGTATATAACTTTCCTCTGACTTGCACCTTTGTTTTTAAGATGGCTCATTGAACAAGTCTCATGACACATTAATTGTTACTGTCTTGAAAGGTATACTGCTGGAAAGGTCTTCGGTTTACAGCTCGGCAAGACCTGGAAGGATTTTCTAGGGTACTTGCTTTTCTTATGACTCATAAACACTGATTTCTCAATGCTTTGATAAGATTGGTTTTTAAAGCTTTTTAATTTGTTTTGTTACAGTTTACTGAGCAGGGAATCGAAGGAGTTGTCCCTGTTGAACTATTGCCGCCTGAGATCCGGTCCAAATACCAAGCTAAACCTAATGAGAAAGCGAAACGTGCTAAGAAAGAAGAAACCAAAGGTGAATCTCAGGAAACAGAAGGAAACCAAATTGGTGTTTCTAATAGTGAAGCTGAAGCTGAAGCCGAAGTAGGAAGAGGCGAAGCAGAGGCGATGGAGAGTGATGCTATTGCAGACACTCCTACACCTGAGGAACAGCAAAGACTAGGTGGTTCTGACACGGACAACGGTCAAGAGGCCGGTCAAATCGATGAGGCAGAGACAGAAGAAGCTAGTTTGATGGAGGCTGATCTTGATCATCAAGTGGGTTAATTGTTGTTTGAATCAGATCAAATCCTCTGGATTGAAAATTTGAAATGTTTTGCTATTTATCAACTTTGTAATATATAGTTCATATTATATTTGATTTGTCTAAATAGTAATCCAAGATTTGGTGATCTCAAATCAGAGATTTTTTTGCTTAATGTTTTTCTATAATATTGCTTAAGTAATCTCTCTCTCATTCTTGAATTCCAGTTAGAAACATTTGTTCTCATGTCAAAAACATCCTGGAGGGAATGACCATGTTCTCTAGTTTGATGTATTTGGATATTGATCTAAAGTGAGAAGAGAACCATTCAATCGTTGTCCCCTGCTTCTAACATTTTTTGTCAAGTATGTTTTCAAGATATGCAAAAGATCATTTTTTGTCTAACTCTTAAACTTTGCAAAAGAGATTTGGTTCAGCTTATCTTTATAACAAATAGACTTGCTAACAAAATACAAACTAACAACAACATTATTTAATCCAGACTACACATGATATCCTAGAGTACGGTTAGCAAAGCATAACAGATAAGAGCCGCAAGCATAATAGTTAGATAGACAAGGGAGGAATCCAGTAAGGGACGAAAGGAACGGTCATTGGTCCACCTTTGGATCCACTGTTGGGTGGTTCAAACTTCAAAGTCACGGCAGGTTCTGGTCGCGAGGTCGTAAACAGCAAAGTTTTCAGTGGACATTATGTAGATGGAGTTAGGCTTTAGACCAGTGCAGGAGCTGGCCTCGACACAGAATGGCTGGCTATCTGAAAGGAAGATGCAGAGGTCTCCAATGTCCTCTGTGTACCACATGTACTTTCCCTCTATCGTCTCCTCTCTCTCTAAACACCATGAATTTCGGGTTTCTCTGCTCAAACGGGGAGATAAAAGAGTACCTGCAACACACAAACACACACACGAGCCAAATGTAACCAGTTAGTTATATACCTAAACCTGTTATCATTGGAGCCAAATTAATGCCTAACTTGCTTGTGACTGAGTAAAATGTGAGCAACCAAATGGATGCCTAAACATGGTACTATGTTAAAAGAGTAAATACATTACCATTGGACTAGGAAAGATTCGCCAGAGGATGATTCCAGTGAAGGATGATTCCGTCTTCTAGACATTCCTTAACAATACCGCCAAGGGTATGTCGGGGAAAATGAGAAGAGACGAACGCTCTTGTGCACCTACCAAAGTTGGTGAAGCAGTAACCAAGACATGAGAACCAAAGGTAAAGAAGCAATCTTTTACACTCTAGGGAAACAAGAATGGGAAAGTAAGAAAGTGATGAGGCAAGAGAAGCTTACGAGGGCACTGTTCAGACGAGAGATGTTGGAGAATCTGTTGACAAGTTGAGACATTGTTGAATGAAGATTATACCACAAAGAAAGCTTTCAACTTTCTTGTTTCTTGGAGTTCGCCAGAGAAAACTCAATCCCAAAACCCTAAATTGTTTATATAGAGAAGTTTTTGCAAACCTCTACTAGTTTATTTTGTTGTGTTTTTCTGTTATATTTTTCAGTTTTATTTGGAATTTCTCTGGGAAGCTTATTGGTGAGTATGAATAAATGTCGGACTACATTGATTATGTAACCAAATATCGGACTTTGGCATGAATAAATGCACTATAAGAAAATGAAAAAAAGAAGGCAAAACTTCAAATGAGTCTTGTTTCTTTAAAGATTTCGTTTTTCTTCTAACGTTGAGATGAATTTGTTTCTATATATCTCTAAACTCGTTTTCTTTATGCGATTTTGGGTTTTGCCATCTGGATGATATATGGTTGTGGAGCATCTACGAGCTTGTTCCATTTCTTCTTATGTTGTGGAATTTGGCTTCAAGACGAAACAATGGCCTCGATTTCCAAGTCTTGCGAAGAGGTGACCGGTTTTTTTGTCTGTAGATGGATGAAGCTGGCCTATGAGTGTCCGTGTGTAAAATTTGGTGATCCTCTTTGGTCTATGTTCGGTCGCAATTCAAGATTTATGCCTTCTACCTTAGGTTTTCTCGATTGCATTGGATTCTTAGAGTAGCCGTGGTTAAAGATGTTGTGGGCTCTGTTCTTGTCACGTTCTCACTATCGTTTTTACTGGTGTTGTTGCCTTTGAGTGCGAGTTGGGTCCCTCCGCTGTTGTGGTTCTTATGGGTCTTTTTTTTCTTTGGTTTATTTCCAGCGTCTACAAGTTCTATTGAATCGTTAGTGGTGAGATTTTGTAACACCCCAATTTCTGGAAATACGTGGTGCATGCGGAGATGCTTAAGAAAATTGATTTGGCTACCTATGTCACCAAAGTGCACTTATTTTTTCGGCCACACATCATGAAAGCACTCCAGAGTTAAGCATGCTTGAGCTGGAGCAATTGAAGTACGGGTGACCTACTGGGAAATCATTTCCAAATCGTGTGGTGATTGCAGGGTCAGTAAACATGCATTTCGAGTCTTCATGACTAACGCACCGACCGTCAAACAAGTTTCGGCCCGCGGGCCGAGAGTGGACATGAGGCCCACAGGAGGGGCGGTCAGAGCGTTACAATTGTGGCTTTAACATCTTTGTATTATTTTTAGCTTTCCTTTCAAAGAACTTGGTTTCCGAGAAAATATGGTTTTTCGCTGGCATGATTTTCCTCTTTTGAACTATGTTTTCTTTTGTGGTATGTAAGATCGTAAAATTTCAATAATAGATATCTAGATAATAATAAAAAAAATCGTTACTGGAAGTTTTTACATCAAATTCTTATTTAACAGCAATAGATGGTTCCATATGCCCTGATTTCCTTTCTTTCTTTTTACATTTTCATTCAAAATTATTTATTTGGGTTGGTTTAGAGTTTAACCTGAATGATTATATTATAATCTCGTCTTACAATCAATTTTTTGTACATTTTAAGACCCCTATAGTCACAAATTCTCGGGCTCCCTCAATGGTTAATATTTTCTGGCCTTTTGAGCTTTATGAATAGCAGAGCATGTAACACTTCAAAGAGATGATGATTATGACGATACATCTTTGCATGCTTTGACCATTCATAAACTCCATAGTTTAGTGTGTGTGTCTTATGAAGTCCTTCTATACTACTTGCTGTTTAGACCATTCATAAACTCACGAGTTTAGTGGGTCTTATTTTCTATAAAATGTTACGAATTAGTACTTGAAATTAGTGAAAAATTAACGATGAGATGTTTCTAGCCGGAAGTTTGTAAATTGAGTTTTTATTTGTGTGTTTGATTTTTAAGGAATATCTGGCAAGTTAGGTGAACTTAGCGATTTTCTTAAAACTAGACGATTTCAAATTTCACATTAATCGTTACTGTCTTGAAAGGTTTATCAAATTATGGCATATTGGCATGTATTATTATTCTAAATACTATGTTTAACATTTAGATAATAGATTATAAATCACAGTTTTTATAATATAATCATAAAATTAGGTTCGTTTGCGTAATTTAACTTGCATCGCAATCCAATAATAATTACAAACTTAATAATAAAACCAATAACTAAATGACTATAAAGCTAAAAGTGTCACTGTTAGCTATCAAACCGAACTTTATGATTTTCCATCAATTTTTTTTTATAAGTGAGTGGTTTAAAGTCATGTCACGATTTAAGTCCTTAAAACACCACCGATCTGTCTATCTAGTTAAGTATGATCTCTCTATCTAATTGAGTATGACTAAATTCTATATATCGATATACTAGAAATCGATTTAACTCTATATTTAATCATACTCCAACTACTTGTATTATATTTTGCTAATTAATCTCTACTTCTCCAAATCCGTTGACTGATATCATTATACCGGTCCATCAATATTAATTAATCTCTTACTGAAATTTACATACACGAACTTGAAGTCGACACAAGTAAAATAATTCACCTATAACTTTAACAAATTATAATTAATAAGATAATGAATTACATGGTTTGATATTTTTAAAACAATGTTCCTATCTACATCAAAAACACACGGAATAGTAATTGCTTCGATAGATAGTTTATTTAAAAATTTACATACATTTTAATATTTCATCTAATAATATCAGTCATACATACATTAAAAATCGATCAAATCGAAGTGAAGTGAACCCATTTAAAATGATTCGATGATGTTTTTTTGTTTGTTAAAGATTTGATTATGTTTCTACGTACCCACAATCATTGAAGTTGAAATTATAACCAAATCTTAATCTCAAACATATAGAGATATATACTACTAGTATAGTATAGTACATTTTTTAAAGTCGTTGTCAATGCAAATTTCGTATCACCATATCAATTTACCCCACACACACTATTTAATTCGTTGCTGCAGTCTCATGTATCACAGTTGTCTTATAGTCATTGGACTGTTATGACAACAAAAAGTGTCGACTGTCGACTCAAATGAACGTATGAAATGTTTAGCATGACTAAGCGACGAACACTACGAAAAAGATAATTTGCGAGGGAAAGAATCACTCGTATAATTATGAGGAAATTACGAGCTATTTGCTACAGAATCCAAGTCACTTGCAAATTAAGCCATCGTAAATTTGTGAGAGAATAAGTCTTTGCAAGATACCAGGTGCCTTGAGAGAAAAAGCCATAACAAAAAACTAATCATAGTTTTTAGTTCGTGTGGAAACAAACTAGATCGGTGTTTAAACATAAATTCGAATATTTTGCCTTAAGTATCAACATGAATTTCTGGAATATGATTAAAAAAAAAACATGTGGCACCGACAGTTTATAATTTTCTATAAGAGCAAGAAGTCATGTGGCCCAAAGATTTGGAGAAAACAGTATACAAAAATGCATTCCAATCGAACATGGAATGTGACATATAATACTTAACCTAATATAATAAAGTATTTTTTGTTCCCCTTAAAAAGTACTAATAAAGTTGTGACTTCATCTTTCCTTATTTCCTTTACTTTTGATTTTAATTTTAGTATCAACTTAATATTGTCAAATAAATATGTTTTTTTCCGACTTATTATATATCGATTGTCGGCAAATGTATACATATGGAATTATGGATGCATGTCGATGTATATGTGTTTGTGATTCTAAGGTCTCAATAACTTTACGTCGTTCTTTTATGGTCAACTATACATTAAAGTTTGTATATGGCAAATAAGAGAAAAGACAAATGAGAAATAATGGTGGCTGGAGCCAGATTTCAATTTTACATATATGGAAGAGTTAATGAATCGAATTATAAATAAAATCTAAATTTTTTCAGGTAAGGGAATGAAACGTCTATTAATTTAAAGAAAAAGACTCACTGGACACTACTGATATTATTTCAGGTAAGTAGAAAATACAATTTTGTTTTATGTTTTAACAAAAAAAAATACATTACAAAATAGAATACAGTCAAAAGATTAAAATCCTAAAATCAATGCGGTCAACATATGATCTAGTAACGTAATGGGTGTGGAAAACTATGAAATGGTTAATTCAAAACGTAATTAAATTTGTAGAATCGTTTTGCCAATTTTTTAGTGTTAATAGTAATACATTGAACTTTTAAGTTAATTAATTGTAGGCCCAAAATTAGAAAAGTTCTTTCGAACTCTCTCGTCTTAGTTTTCTTTTTGTTACAAATAACTAAATCTTTACATTAAAGAAGATGTATGAAAAAGTACTAATGAACATTGTAAAGAATAGTTTAACCCAACAACAACGGATGGAAAAAAGAAGAAGAAACTATTAGAAAATTATTAGAAAGCCCTAGAAAATAGAATATTGGTCTCGCAATGCTTAAAATACGAAACAGTGAAAGTCAATGGTATATCCTCCTTCCTATTAAAAGACAAGTTAAAATTGATGATTAGAAAAAAAAATGATGACATGGAGTGCTAAAAATGATGACATGGATCGGTAAAAATGTGACATTGTTTAATCATCTTCATTCATTGGCTAATTATATCATTTGGTAATAAATTAATATAAAAAGTTTTTTTGCTGATTTTCATTCGGTTGTAAATTCTCTTACCAAATCTATTGTTAACTAACCATCCCGACTTTTCATATTCATTTACTTTGTTTTCATAAAGAAATTTTAAGAATTTGTAAATTATAAAATATGACGTTGTAGTAGTAAGTTTGATATACACATAAATGTATATATATATATATGAAAAAATATATCTTATTATATAAATGAGAGTTTCTCAAAATTGTAACTCACGAGATTATAACAAGTGTCAACTAATTGATTAGATTTTGACACGTGTCAATCATTAAAAAAATGTTATTTTATTTATTGTTTTAAAATGTACATTTCCATTTTTAAAAATGGAAACTATTAACTAAAAAAAGTGAGAAAAATAGAAACTGCAACCTTTAAAAATAGAAAATATCAAATGTATATAAAATTTATAATGTAAAAAACACTAAAAGAATATCAACATAAACACACGTTTCTCACTTTTCGTGATTATGTAGCAACACAAATTTGTAATTGGAATTTTTAGTTAAGAATGACATGTGATTACGTAAATTATCTCTAGCGTAAATAAATCAACACGTATGAAAAATTAGAACTCACAAGATTGTAATATGTGTAATTATTGATTTAGATTGTGACATGTATAATTATCATCATATAAATTAATATTAAACCTTTATTCCTTATTGTTATTTAGTTTTGAAAAAGTCAAAATGATAATAATAAGAAACAATATTGGTTTATAAAAATGGAAACCATTAAATCAAAAAGGTAAGTAAAATCACAACTAAACAAATCAAATGGAAAATGTAAAATATATATAATAAGATTTGTAATGTGGACAATTTCCAAAAATACCATTTTTATAAGTTTTTTCCAAAAATACCACATTGAAGTTTTTTTCCAAAAATACAATTTTTTCAAATTTCCAAAAATACCTCTTTTTTAAATTTCATTTTTAACATTTAAAACTAATCCCTAAACCCCAAACCCAAACCCTACCCCAAAAACTATATCCTAATTTTGGAATAGTTAACCCAAACCCAAATTTTTTAAATTCTAAACCTTAAAAATCAACTTTTTAAAAAGTGGTATTTTTGGAACTTTGGAAAAAATGTGATATTTTTGGAAAAAAGCTTCAAGGTAATATATTTGGAAAAGAAACTTCAAAATGTGGTATTTTAGAGAATTTCTCTCAAAATATATTGATGTTTATTTATCAAATAGATTTAATTTTAAAATTTATAAGATTTTGAATATGCATTGGAATATTTGATTCATTTATCATTTATGAAGATTATTTTTGGATCTGTATATGATTTGAAACAGTTTCTAATTTTTTTGACTCGCGGTTAACAAAATGTAATTTTGAATAAATAAACAGGATTTTAATTTAAAATATAGCAATACGGATCATATTTACGTAAACTATCAAATTTTAACATTTAATACCCGAGTCCTAATCTAGTTTTTCAGTAAAAGATACTCAAAAGTGTTTAGAATCTGAAAACCAGACACAGGAGATATAAATGTAAATGTGATCCAATGTTTACCCAAAATATATACTCCCGAGGAACAACTGTAAGTCAAAATTACCATTCCCTTTTAAGTTCTTACTAATATTACATCTCCTTTTTACCATTTACCATTTACCATTTACCATTTACCATTTACCAAAAAACCAACTCTTCAGAATTTCAGACAAATGGAGTGGACGACAGTGAGCGCCAAGCGACACACTTTTTATGGGTCCCACATATTTAATTATTTATTAAATACAGTTTTTTTCTTTTTCTTACATATAATCTCTTTTTATTTGTTGTTCGTAATCTTTTTTTCTTGTTGTGTTTCTACTTTGGTAGTTGATGATACTTGAATTAAAATTAATAAATTCTCTGCAAATTTTTCACTAATTATCAAATTTTCCCTTTTTATCTCTCTCTCTCTTCGGCTTCTTCCTTCGCGTCTTCTTCTACATTTGGGTAAATTTTTTCACTCTTTTAACACCTTCCTCTCCTTTCGCTATCTCTCTAGTTAGTATTGTCCAACTTGGAGTAGCTTATAACACCATAGAGAAGAAGAAGAAACCTTTCAATCTCATTCAGTTTACAAATCTTTGATTTGGTAATGAGAGTTGAAACGACTTGAGCTCTTTCTCTCTGCATTCTATTGAACTATGAATACTGGTGGTCGTCTAATCGCTGGTTCTCATAACAGAAATGAGTTCGTGTTAATCAATGCTGACGAAAGTGCCAGAGTAAGATTATAAAAAATGGTTTTTTGATGTGTACCCATTGTTTCAATTTCGTTGTTTTATGTAAAGGTTTTGCCTTTTTTCTCTTGTTCTGGATCTAGGGTTTTACATTTTCCTCTATAATTAGATTAGGGTTTTTTTTTTTTTAATCCAATTCGTAACTAATTCTACCAGTGTCTACAGTGAAATTTGTGTCGGTGGGGATAAAATTCTGAGTCCAAGAGTGTAAATGTTGTCCAATTGAATAAAGAACAAATTTTTGTGTTGTTTGATAGTGAATCTTTGTTGTTCTGTTTGGTAGTGAGTCTTAGATGTATAACTCTGCTTCTGTTGCTTACTGGTTTGTAAACTATTATTCTTATTACAGATAAGATCAGTGGAAGAACTGAGTGGGCAAATATGTCAAATCTGTGGAGATGAGATTGAGCTGTCTGATGATGGAGAGTCTTTTGTGGCTTGTAATGAATGTGCTTTCCCTGTTTGTAGACCTTGTTATGAGTATGAGAGAAGAGAAGGAAACCAAGCTTGTCCTCAGTGCAAAACTCGTTACAAGCGTATCAAAGGTGAGTTTTAATGGTTTCAGTTTGGTTTTGAGCTTTAGTTGATAACTTGAACAATGAGGTTTTAGAAAGGTGTGTTATGTTATGTCTCATAGAGGTCTGTAATTGTGTTATCAGGGAGTCCAAGAGTTGTAGGAGATGAAGAAGATGATGGAATTGATGATCTTGATTTCGAGTTTGATTATAGGAGTGGACTTGGATCTGAACAGGTTTTTGACACTTTCTCTCGCCGTGACTCGGAGTTTGATTTGGCTTCTGTTGCACATGGCTCTCAGGTTCCAATGTTGACTTATGGAGAGGAGGTTGGTTTATAGGTTCCTCAATGACTTTCAGTTTCTGTTTGTTTTTGTATTGCCTATGAAGTTCCCTTTTTCTTGGCTTATTTGGTTTTGATTGTTATTGTAGGAGGATGACATTTCTTCTGATAGACATGCTCTTATTGTTTCTCCATCACCTGGTCATGCTCATAGGTTTCATCAAGCGCCTTTTGCTGACCACGCCGGTAAGTTTTGTCTATTTTGATTTGAGGTCATTAACGTGTATGATTTCGACATATAGTAATTGTTTGTGGTTACTAAGTTAGTGGTTTGTTCTGTCACAGCACATCCAAGACCAATGGTACCTCAAAAAGACCTTGCGGTTTATGGATATGGAAGTGTTGCGTGGAAGGATAGAATGGAGGAGTGGAAGAGAAAGCAGAACGAGAAATTTGAAGTGGTTAAACACGACAGAGATTCTACTGTTGTCGATGGGGATGGCGATGATGCTGAAATTCCTATGTAAGACAGATTAATCTTTCAGAAAAACACTTTTGTCATGTTTCATTGCTTTAGTTTGGTATTGATGAGCTTTGTATTTTGTTTTGTCTTTAGGATGGATGAGGGTAGGCAGCCTCTGTCTAGGAAAATACGGATAAAGTCGAGCAAAATCAATCCGTACAGGATGCTAATCGTTATCCGTCTTGTGATTCTTGGTCTCTTTTTCCATTACCGTATTCTTCACCCTGTCAACGATGCTTACGCCTTGTGGCTAATATCCGTGATTTGCGAAATTTGGTTTGCGGTTTCATGGGTTCTTGATCAGTTCCCTAAATGGTATCCTATAGAAAGAGAAACATACTTGGACCGACTTTCGTTGAGATACGAGAAAGAAGGGAAACCCTCACAACTAGCTGGTGTGGATGTATTTGTGAGTACAGTGGATCCGTTGAAAGAGCCTCCGCTCATTACAGCAAACACTGTTCTGTCTATTCTTGCGGTTGATTATCCGGTAGACAGGGTTGCTTGTTATGTGTCTGATGATGGTGCTGCTATGCTTACGTTTGAAGCACTTTCAGAAACAGCGGAATTCGCAAGGAAATGGGTTCCTTTCTGTAAGAAATACAATATCGAGCCACGTGCTCCTGAATGGTACTTTTGCCACAAAATGGATTATTTAAAAAATAAGGTTCATCCTGCATTTGTTCGGGAACGTCGAGCCATGAAGGTTTGTTCATTCTTGCTCCTTTATACATAAGTTATGTTGAGATTTTGTTTGTGACTTTACTGAAGAGAATTGTGTACTTTTTTTCTTGGTTACAGAGAGATTATGAAGAATTCAAGGTTAAGATCAATGCTTTAGTTGCGACTGCACAGAAAGTGCCTGAAGAAGGTTGGACTATGCAAGACGGTACTCCTTGGCCCGGTAATAACGTGCGAGATCACCCTGGCATGATACAGGTGAGATGCTCTGAGGCTTTTACTGTTTCTTATTTGTTCTATGTGCTGTGTATACTCCCAAACTTATCAGTTTGTTTTCTTGCCTTTTCCTATAAAAGGTCTTCCTTGGAAGTAACGGTGTCCTCGATGTAGAAAACAACGAGTTGCCTCGGCTGGTTTATGTATCTCGTGAGAAGAGACCCGGATTTGACCATCATAAGAAGGCTGGAGCCATGAACTCCTTGGTAAACAATTATGCTTAATTTTGAATGTGAATTGGTTTATGACTGCCTCTGGCTAACTTCTTGACTTTTTCTTTTCATGTTGCGATATTAAATTGAAGATACGAGTCTCGGGGGTTCTATCAAATGCTCCTTATCTTCTAAATGTTGATTGTGATCACTACATCAATAATAGCAAAGCTCTTAGAGAAGCAATGTGTTTCATGATGGATCCTCAGTCGGGAAAGAAAATTTGTTATGTTCAGTTCCCTCAAAGATTTGATGGTATCGATAAACATGATAGATACTCTAATCGCAATGTTGTATTCTTCGATGTAAGTACACCATTCTCTATATCACTGTAGTCTTTTCTTGAGTTATACTCTCACTCTTACTTTAACAAAACTTTTGATCTTTTAATTGTTGGAACAGATTAATATGAAAGGTTTGGATGGATTGCAAGGGCCTATATACGTTGGAACGGGGTGTGTTTTCAGGAGACAGGCGCTTTATGGATTTGATGCGCCAAAAAAGAAGAAGACTCCGCGTATGACTTGCAATTGCTGGCCTAAATGGTGTTTGTTTTGTTGCGGTTTGGGAAAGAATCGAAAGACAAAGACAACGGATAAGAAAAAGAAGAACAAAGAAACCTCTAAGCAGATACACGCGTTAGAAAATATTGAAGAGGGCACTATTAATGCGGTGAAGTCACCAGAGGCGGCGCAGTTGAAGTTGGAGAAGAAGTTTGGACAGTCTCCAGTTTTTGTTGCTTCTGCTGGTATGGAGAATGGTGGGCTTGCTAGTAATGCGAGTCCGGCTACTCTGCTTAGAGAAGCCATCCAAGTCATTAGTTGTGGATACGAAGATAAAACCGAATGGGGAAAAGAGGTAAAGTAGAGCTCTTAAATCCCCTTTTTAGCATTTCATCTTTCATGTTGTTATAAGATTTTTGATGTCTTGCTTGGTGTTTGTGAAATTATTCAAGATTGGGTGGATTTACGGTTCAGTCACCGAGGATATTCTTACGGGTTTCAAGATGCATTCTCATGGCTGGAGGTCGGTTTATTGCACACCCAAAATACCAGCTTTCAAAGGATCAGCGCCTATTAATCTTTCAGACCGTCTTCATCAAGTTCTTCGGTGGGCGCTCGGGTCTGTTGAGATTTTCTTGAGCAGACATTGTCCTATTTGGTATGGTTACGGAGGCGGCTTGAAATGCCTTGAGAGACTGTCTTACATCAACTCTGTGGTTTATCCATGGACCTCTATTCCACTCCTCGTTTACTGTTCTCTCCCTGCCATCTGTCTTCTCACCGGAAAATTCATCGTCCCCGAGGTATACATTCATTCATCTCTAGTCAAAAGAAATCATAATGAGTTCTAAAAATATGAATCTTTATGGTTGTGTGTTATCTTTTGCAGATTAGTAATTATGCAAGTATCCTCTTCATGGCCCTTTTCGCCTCTATTGCTGCTACGGGCATTCTTGAGATGCAATGGGGTAAAGTCGGTATCGATGATTGGTGGAGAAACGAACAGTTTTGGGTAATTGGAGGTGTTTCAGCTCATCTCTTTGCTCTCTTCCAAGGTCTCCTCAAGGTTTTAGCCGGTGTAGACACAAACTTCACAGTCACATCTAAAGCAGCAGACGATGGTGAATTCTCTGACCTTTACCTCTTCAAATGGACCAGTCTCTTGATCCCTCCGACCACACTCCTCATCGTCAATGTGATTGGAGTTGTTGTTGGAATCTCGGATGCGATCAGTAACGGATATGACTCGTGGGGACCGTTGTTTGGAAGATTGTTCTTTGCTCTTTGGGTCATCCTCCATCTGTATCCTTTCCTTAAAGGTCTGCTTGGGAAACAAGATAGAATGCCTACTATCATTATTGTCTGGTCGATCCTCCTCGCCTCTATCCTTACGCTTCTTTGGGTCCGAATCAATCCGTTTGTAGCGAAAGGCGGTCCTATCCTCGAGATCTGCGGTTTGGACTGTCTTTGATTGATACATTAATCGTTTTTCCACAAAAGGTAAGTAAAGAGGAAAGTGTCACATATATATATGTTTGTTCATTGTAATGGGGAGAGAAAATTCAAAAACCCTATTAGTCTAGTAGACTTAGGGATTTAGTTATATAAATGTTATTTTTTGGAAGAAGGTGGTGTTGTATTGTAGATATAGAGGGAAGAGGAAGAAGAAGAAAAATGTGTGATCTATTTTTACTGTTATCTTTTTGGGATTAAAGTGAAACAGAAAAGAGAGATGTTATATTATTAATTCTTTCATTGAATATTCTTGAGTAATCTTCTGCATTTTCAGATTTAAAAAAAATGTTTTTATGAGTATTCTTATTGTCTGAAAATAATGGGATTTATTCAATCTCTGTGATCTTTTTCTTGTCTAATTAGTCTTCTTGTCGAGAGAGAAGACTTTGGGACATGAATCAGTCAAAACCCAAAGTCAATACGACTCTCATTGAGTGGAAAGTTTTGGAACCAAACCAAGTATCTTTCACGTTTTTGTTTGTTTCTTCATTTTTCGTAAATTCAAGTCCAATAATGTGGTTCTTTAACATGGGTAGAATCACTCTATATGAGCATCAACACATTTAGAATAGGTCAAAATTTGTTACTTAAGTTTAGTCCAATACATAATCCTATTTACTTAAATAAGGCTATTTTATCAAAATAAAACATAAGGGAGTAGTTGTTTATAACAAAGTTTCTAAAGACTAAACCATAAAATATATTATTACCATTATATAAAAGAGTCAATTAAATCAATAACCATGTAAGATAATATAATTAGTAAAGTAACAATGAGAATGCTAAAATTCTGCAAAATAGCAAAGAAAAAGTAGTATTGGTAGAAGTTATTTACGGTTTGCCCCTCCCTCTATCTGTAAACCCAAATGGCCAGCATATATATAGGCCAACTTGTATAGCCTTTATAGGGTTAAAACAGGTTTATAAAAACATCAACAGTTGTATGGTTATTTTACCAATTACGGTATAATTTTTTGCTACCACATCCAATTACTCTACATAAAATTCGCTCTTGCATTTAGTTTTTTTGCGTTTGATATTTAATCTGAAAGTTAAACATATTTACATATTGTATATGTGTTTGTGTTTAACATATTCGTTTTGAACTTGTAATGAATTATGAAATTGCAGTTTGTCTTTGAATTTGGATTTGTATTATACGTTTTAACTTTAAAAATTGATAAATTCATTTACATTTGGTGATTTGATTCTACTTCAATAAAACGCTTTCCTGAATCTTGGTCGGTCCAGTCTGACATGATAGATCAAATTGGTAGTAATAACAAAATGGCTAAGTCATTGGATTGTCCTTTTTGGAAAAGTCTTTTAAGCAATTCACTTGACCGTGTCAAAGTCATATTTTTGGAAGTGATTTGTCTTCAACGTTCCCTCTCTTTGAGAGGAGAATTTCATTCGGTTTTAGTACCGAAAACAATATGTCAATCGTTTACCATATTGCTATCTTGTGTAGCAACGGAACTCGTCTTGATGAAGTTCCGAAGTGTAGATTGTCTCTCAAAGTCACAAGCTATGGTGACTATTCTATTGACGCATCCGACGTGGTCGGATTCGCTGTCGTATCTTGAAGAGCTACAACTTTCCGGCACTGCCGTGAATGTTTTATTGACGCATCCGATGTCGTTGGATTCGCTGTCGTATCTTGAAGATTTATCTGCTTTAATTTCTACTATTTTCAAGCTTTGTTGTTCTAATCAAGGAGTTTTGTTCACTCCAATTTATCATTGTAATGTTACGGTTTAAGAAATGAGAAAAGAAAGTGTTGCACAAAAAAAAAAAAACAAAATGGCTAAGAAATACTTTTAAGTTTCTTGTGTAGTTATAACAAACGCTTTTCTACTTCAATATGTGTTATAGTTTTTGGTGGAACGGGCAAAACGATAGATGGCTTTAACTTTTAAGTTTCTCTGAGAAAATTTTAGATTAGTTAAGCTAAGTAAAGTAGTTAAATTAGCTAATTAAAGTAATTTTAGTTTTATTAGTTTGAAAGAGCGAGTCAGCGAAAAGAAAAGAAGCCTTACCAAAGGGTGAAACTGAAAGTAAGATACGCGTTTCGTGACCAATGAAAATAAGTCAAAAATAGGTAAGGCCCACTACATATTATTATTAATTTTCATTTTCCAATCTTAGAAGCATACGTGTCAAAGTAACCAATATTTTCTCTCATCTGACGGTCCAGATCTCCGTTGGTACATAATAACCAGAACACCTAAATGCAGCTAATAATTATCAGTTTCTTGCTAGTTTTCGAAGTTACCCCACATATTTGCCTAAATCATAACCATGGCACAAAGTTTATCAACCTTGCACTTCTTACCCTCGGCAAAATCAAATATTACGCATTCGTTAATACACACTTACTACTGATAAAAGCAGGAATTTTTTTCCCAATAACCATAAAAAAACAAATAATCACAGCCACTAGATTTAGAGTTTTTGGTTTTTTTTCTTAATTATAAATATTTTTTATGGTTATTGCGGGAAAATGTATCTATGTTTGTCTACTGAGGAAAAAACTATATTTAATTTTTATATTTTAAGATAAACAAAATCTATATATAGTAAATTTCTACAACTTGAATTACAGCTATGTGATTGGCATGGTTGAAAATAAAATTTCAGAACGTAAGAGGTGACATAATAAGCGAGTAAAAATAGAGGGACGAGTTTGCAAAATATAGTTAAAAAGATGAGAAAGCGAAAGTGATTTCGCAGCACCAACGTCGTAGTTTCTCATAGCCTACAAAAACCCCTTCTCAACATTACGTAATGTCGAAGAAATTTACTACAAATAACATAAAAACAAATTAAATAAACCAAAACACCATATTTGCAACAAAAAAAATTGGTTTCTTGCTTCGTTATGGAGAAGAGGAGAAGAGAAGAGATGATAACGGAGAAGGAGACTGAAGCAGCTCAATATCTCATGCATTTAAGCGACGAAGAGGTCATTAATCTCAATATCATCAAGAAGAGGAAGAAGATCGAGGAAATATTTGGTAAAGATGATGTTCATGATCAAGATGATCAATACAAGAAAGAAATGATGATTATGAGAGTAATGTCATCGAAGAGGAAGAAGAAGAAGATTAGGACGCTTGAGAGCATTTACATGTCGACGAGACCTATCAGGGTCGTTATTAGATGATAAAACAACTCTCTTAGCTAGGTTTGAAAATCAGGGTTTATGTTATTACATTATGGTCTTCTTTGAGCATTTGTGATTAGTTCCAACTTCGAAGCCGAGATAAATTAAGGTAATTATTTTCCCTTATTTAAAAACGAAGTCAATGTAGTTTACATGCATGATGTTAAAGATTGATAAGATCATAAGAATCGATCGAGGATGAAAATATGATTCGAGGAGAAAAACATATCAAATGATTAAGATATTTATGATGAATTAGTCACGGATATAGTTTTTTGTTTGGTATATATATAAATCTTGGGACGCGTGGAAGTCTTTGTTAATAGACTATGTGCATACGCGTGTTGGGTTTTGCCTTTCGCAGTTAATACTGCAGCAACTGTTTTGTCAGTGGCACCAAAGATTATAAGTTGGTTAAGGTTTCAAGAAAGCTTAACAATCGTGTATACACAGTAAATAACTTCAAAACTGAAAATTTAGGAAATCAGACCGATTTTCGGTATTGCTAGTAAAAACTTGTAGAAGAAAATACTATTCCCTCCGTCCCATTTTAGATGATTTTTAAGGTTTTTAGACACAAATTAAAAAACCATTTAATTGTTCATATTTTCAATATAGATGATCAATTACAAGATAATTTAACCAATGAAAAAGTAATCTGCAGAATTAAAACAACCAAAATATAATAAATGTTGCATAAAAAATTAAAAAAATCAACTAATTTGGGACAAAAAGTTTCTCCGATAAAATCACTTAAAATGGGACCGAGAGAGAGTAAGATTCATCGTTATTTTACATTTTTTAATTAGATATACAACTAACAGACCCGGTTTTAGCAAAGTCAATATTTTATTTTCCTTGTAAATGTAATACTTCCTCCTCAACCGTTTAACAGACCCTGTTTTAGCAAAGTCAAGATGACGTATAATAACATCGAACATTTTGAACTGTTGATCCATCACTTAATCATAGAACAATTATAGTGTTACGTGATTGATATGACCATACAGAAAACAGAATAAAGTAGTAACAGTTGTTTATTAAGATAACATAAAGGAAAATACTTCTTAAGGTCAATAATATATAGGAAAGTTGCCCATTAATCTTTTCATATATGTAACATGTTTCAGAACAAAATCTACCCAAACACAAAACCTTTCCAATTCACGCCTTGACTTTGGCTTCATATTCATGTCGAGGCTGCAATAAAAAGAGATTCATTTAGTAGAGAAACAAATGAATGAAAAAAAGAGACTGATCTAGTTTTTTACCATGAAAATTGCAGATATCATCTTTTGTGCAAACCATCTCGTATGCATTGCTTTCTGAGCCGCAGCAGCAGCATGAACAGATTCAAACCGCAGATACACAAAACCCGCGCTGTTCCTGCGTTTTTACCAGATTCACAGACCAATATCATCACATGTCTATAAACCGCAAGAGCTACCAAAGTATGCAAAAAGACAATTTGATTGAATATACTTACCTGTCTACATAAATATGCTCGACTGTGCCATACTTTGAGCATTCATCCACAACGTCGTCTTTGATTTCATTTTCGAAATCTGGTTCCATCTGCAACAAATAACATTATAGTGTGTTAGTACTACTTGAAGAAAAGAGCCAGCAACTTCAAAACGCGGAAAAAATAAAAGAAGCAAGAATCGACCTCAGTTGCAGGATCAAACATGTTCTTCAGTAGAAGACATTCACTAGGCTGACCAATAGGCTCAGCTACAAAAGCCGGGATTGCAGTTGTCGGAAGCACTGATGTAGGAAACCCAGGATTCATATTATAAGCTGTTCCATTTAGCACTGGGACTCCAAGGGAGTTCACAATACTGTGGATAATTTCCATGTGTTATAAAAGAGAGAAGCACATAAAAAATAATATTTGTGAACTAAACGAAGAAAAAAAATGCATACAAGAGAGACGTACCTTGTTGCGATACCCGTACGATCCAGCTTCTGCATCAGCAGAGCCCTTGATTGTGCATTTAAAGCCTGTGAGAGAGAGTCGTTAAAGAACAAGCATTAAAGAGAAAGGAGAAAAAAGGTACAAGGAAAAGGTTCGCTAGCTTACCAGTCCACCTCCATCATCATCATCAAAGTCAGCAGATTTTGGATTAGAGTCTTGTGAACCAATATGATCAGAGACAGAGGAAACCTACAAAACAAAAAATTACCACAATAAAGTAACATCAGATACATCCAAGTCCAAGAATTCCTCGTTTGTCACAGAGGAAGGTTAAAAACTCACCTTGATAGTCCTATTAGCAAGCTCCAGTTTTCCATTTAAGGCAATTTGCGCTGCCTTTGAATGTTCAAGTTGGGCAAACTACGGAAAAGAGATTATTTTAAGTGAGGAATAATAGCAAAGAGAAAAAAGCACCAACTAATTCAAAAACGTGCTCTACTAACCTGGATAAATCCAAAACCTTTGCACTGCCCAGTTTCAAGGTCAAGTGGTAGCTGAACAAGCTCAACAGGACCAAACGGCTCAAAAATCTGATAGAGAAAAGGAAACAACTGTGAGCACGAACAATATTGCAAAAAACACTTGCAGGTGTGTCCACAAGTAATAAAGACTCTTGAGAAAACCATTAAGGAGAGTGGATGTCTAAAAACTGACAATACCTGTCTAAGCTGCAACTCTGTCATGTTGAAATGCAAGTTCCCCACATACAGTTTCCTATCAACAGGGCCAGAACCACCTACACCGCCCAAAGTGGTGTTAGATTGAGCCAAATTCTTTTCAGCTTCAGAGGGCTTAACCATCACAGGTTGTCCAAGAAACAGCTGTCCAGACAGAGCTATAGCCATTGGAACTGACATCACATCATAAAACTCAATATACCTGCAAATCCAAAAAAAGAGAGACATACTTGACTTCATACACATGTAGTCGAAAATATCAGAAAAAAACTTACAAAGCATGTAGCAAAGAGAAGTTGGAAACAAAAAACTTTAGTGTGGGGATTCAAGCTGAGTCTCTTTTGGTGGATTGGCGGCCTAAAGTAATAGAAAATGTTAGCCCATCATGATAAAGGAACAATAATTAAATCTAAAACAGCAACGAGGATCGAAGCAAGCTACTCCATCAGGGTGGATATCCCCAAACAGAGACTGGGAAAAGCACCAGGAAGCATCAAACAAAGAATCTGAAGAAAAATGATAGGCTAATAGATTCCCTCCTTCCGGATAGTGCTTGCAATGGAAAGTAACAACTGAAATAGGATTCAGGTTTTCTGACATCTACCTTGACCCCGCAGAATTGATTAAACAAGTGTGCAAGGTATTGCCATCATCCTCATCATTATCGCATTGCTAGTGCATCTATGGAATACATTTAAATCGAGATCTTGAAATTGCAGAAGAAACTGAATATGCAGAATATTACGTACCCAAAAGTGCACATACACAAAACATAGTTTAGCAGAAAGTGAATGAAAAACATACCCGACTCCTTTTGATCTTCTTGAATTTCTGTCCATGATCAAACGCACGTCCCTCACCTAAAATTATAAGGAACGGAGAACAATCAGAACAAAAGACGAAACAGAACTCTAGAGATAAAATAACAGACGTTTGACAAAAGCATTAACATCAGAAACAGAAATTTGATCAAATAATCTCTCTGCAGGAAGCAAGAGAGATCTAGCCATCAAGATAAAAAAAAAACACGCAAAATGATTAAACACTGAAGAGCAAATAATCGATGCTATTGCTTCCCTAAAAGAAGAAGTCAATGAAGCAAACTCATCATATACTATATATTATATTGTTAAGAGACGAAAAACTAGAGATTGCAAGATATACATCATACTTAAGAAAATCTAAATCTCCACCAGTGGATTATATGCCATGATCAAGAACATCAACTAAAACAGGAACACATATGTAACCTTTTGAATGAATGTCATTGAGTAAGCCTACACTAACTACAACCAGAAAGACAATGATCAAACTAGAAAAGGCACAAAGTAACTGACCTTGCCAGCTTTGGAGAAGAACTCATAAACATCTCTCTCTGTAGCTTTAAGAGGCATCTGCACATTCCAAAACAAGATACGTTAGCTAATTTCACAGTGTAGATTCATTGATTAACCCAATGGTTTAAAAAAATCTAACCTGATATGCAAAAACAGTTCTTTGGTCTCTCTCAGGATCAGCTTCAGGCTCATCTTTCTTATCCTTATGTCTCCTGCTTCCTCTTTCCACTACTTCCTTTTCCCTCTCTTCTCTTCGTGACCTACTACTACTTCTCCTCTCCCTCTCTCTCCTCTCTCTTCTCTCTCTATCTCTGCTTTTCTCTCTATCGCTCCTATCTCTCTCCTTACTACTCCTCTCACGATCACCCTCTTTATCTCTCGACCCTTCTCTAACCCTTCTATCCTTGTCTCTATGACTCTCTCGGCTACTTCTATGCCTATCCTTTTCCCGATCTCTCTTACCTGAACCGTTCTCTTCGTCGTCACCACGAGATTTCTTACTTCGTCTCTCTTCGTCACCGTCTTCTTCGTCGTGCCTCTTTCTGTAACTTCTATCGTTGCTCTTCTCGTTTCCGCTCTCTTCCTTCTTAATCGATCCATCTCCTTCCTCAACCGTCTTCTCTAGGTACTCATATTCGTCGAACTCCATTCTCGTCGAAGGATTTCGATTAGGGTTTTTGTTAGGGTTTCGAATTGGGAATTTTGGTTCTTTCGCCTGTTCTATTGATATCTAGAAGAAGATGGTGATAATTCGTAAATTCCAGACAATACCGAGGTTATAAATGGTATTTCGTAACATAATTCAGCAACGCTAAATGATAGGCCCAATAGTACAAAGAAAGGCCCATTTCTCTAAATTGTTTTTTAATTTACCAAAATCGTCATGCTTTTATATTGTTGAAACACCAAAATCGTCTTGTTATTAAATTTTAAATTTAAACGAAAAAAATAATCAACCAACAGTACATAAACCAAACTACTTTTTTAAAGTATTGTCAAGGAAACATTGTTTCTGAGTTTTTTTTCTTCCACATAAAGATGCTAATAACTTAACGAAGATCATGAAAAGGTTTTATGAAGGATTAATCAAGGATACATGTTCAAGGTCTGAGTGCAGCTTTGTGAACCATGGTTTCCTTGTGGATTTGGTGGCAACTTTTTTCGACAAGATCTAAAAGCTTCTCGAGATTCACTGCCCACGAGTTTAGAATCTCGTTGCTGTCCTTTGCGATCTGGAAACACACAATCCCTGATGGTCTGTCTATTTTTGCGATCAGTGCTTTCGACACAACCATCTCTGAAAGATGCTTCTCCGCCTCCTGAAATCGCAATTTCCAACAAAACACAATCGTATAAGTAAAGAGCTTCTCAAGTGAATATACTAACGCGCGAGATTAGATCAATACCTCAAAGCTCAGGCATAAAAGCTCTGCAAGTCTCTTTAAGCTTATCCTTGCGTAATACTTTGACACAACAAGAATATTCTGCAGAATCATAAAGAGAATGATGAGTAACAGTATCAATTGTTCCAAAAACAAGCTTTAAAGAGAAATGCAAGGCTTACATGTTCAATGATTCTCAGTTTCAAATCTTCACCAGCTTTGTCACCCAAAGAACCTCCAACCATGCTTTTTTCTTTCTCGAACTCATCCTTGTACTTGTTCCAGAGAGATGTCCACTGAATAACCTCCATTGTCACTACCTGTTTTAAAAGCATCCTGCATTAAACACACAAAATGTCTTAGAACTAATTTGTAAAACAGGAAACTCAATGAAAAAACCAAAACTATGGAGAAAGAAAAATACTTGAAATCAGGAATTTCTGATAAGTTCTTGTCTTCCAAAGTTGCATTCAGCAAGCTTGATTGCATTGGGTCATGAGGAGCCAAAACCAAGAACCAGCAGATCTTCCTCAGGACCTAGTGTATGAAGATTACATATAAGTTATTCTAC
This sequence comes from Arabis alpina, assembly GCA_900128785.1. NCBI lineage: Eukaryota > Viridiplantae > Streptophyta > Magnoliopsida > Brassicales > Brassicaceae > Arabis > Arabis alpina. The sequence continues at coordinate 5,986,399 of LT669795.1, forward strand.
ATTTACCATATAGAACGTATACAAACTAAACAGTTGATAGGCTTACTGGAATCCACTGCTCTGGGTTTTCTTTTACAGAAGGGATATCGTAGATCGCCTTGTAGCTACGACAGATTTCAAGGTACTCGTTGTTATGAGAATAGTACCTACAAGGATGAATTTTATATGGTTACTAATGAAAAGATATGAATGCCAAGGTAATCAGAATTCAGTGAAAACATAAAGCATCTTAAGCCATGTAGGTACTATTCTCATAACAATGAATGCCACGGAAATCATTCATGGTACATCGGAATTCAGTGAAAACATCATGCATTTTAAGCCATAAATATCTTTGGGGAATAGAACTAAAATATTCAACGCAGAACAGGAGATTCATCCATTTTTTATGCTGTCCAACAGAAACAATTTCTAATATGCATCTATTAAAAACTGGTAGAATTCAAGAGACGAGAGTGGCCCTTGATTAAATTACCACATATAAATTTAACATGCCAAAACAACTGACGGAAAACAAATCTTGCTAGAGAAGCAGGCCTTACCGAATCATCAGCTCATAGTAAACTCGTTTAAGCTCCAACAAAGTTGGTATATCAGCGGGAGCCTCCTCTACCATGTTTTCACCTTCCTTAGGTTTCTTCTTATCTTTTTTTGTATCTGCATCAAAAACTCTAGGATTGATCTTCCTAGATAAGATTTGAGCCCGAACAAAATCTTGACGATCCAAGCACAAGCGGACCTTTACAGTTTAACCAACAGTAATTAGCACCACAACACCAGTCAATATTCAATTGCAACATGATAACACAATTTCCTTACTTGTTCCAGGATAAAGGCAATTTTCTCGGTCTTTGCCATAGCACCAAATGTCTCCACCTGTTAACCATTACCACAACGCATGATTAACTAGAAAAGAAGATTTACAGCATATATAGTAGCCAAATGCACAAAAGCTTACAGCAACTTCTTGCATAAGATCTGCAGCTTCAGCTATGTGACCCTGTTCTTCCTTAATCTTGGCAAGCTTCTTGGTCAAACGCGCCCTCTCGATTTCAACATATATCTGTACGTGCAGAATTCAATTGCCAACAAGTTACACCGAATGATAGAATTCTGATAAAAATTAACACCGTCAGCTTCTAAGTTGCATACCTTTCCAGCAGATACATTGTTCAGCGTCTTAATAAGCTCAACCCGAGTTTCAATGTCTGGTGTCTGATCAATATACTCCATTGCTTGCTGCACCATGGATTGCACAGCCTGCAAATGAAAATCATGAATGTTTACTTTTCACTTTGTATCATTCACTTTCCATCAAAGTCTAGCTAATTCCATATGTAGATACTAGACAAAGAAAACACGCAAAGCAAAAGTACACCCAACAAAACAAAAAAAATAAGACTGAGTTTCGTATAAACACTGAAGTAAACACAACCATCACTATCTCCAATGACCCAATTTAGCATTACTACTTAGTCAATTATAAACCTGTTAAGGTAGGTAAGGATATACATCACAATCATACAGAGGAATCACAAAAGAAACCTATCACAGAACAAAAGTAAGCTTGTATTGTACACAAATGGTGAATCCTCCACTAGACCTACGCAATTCAGAAGCCAAATCGAAAATCCAAGTTCCCTAAGAGCTTAAACGAAAAATCCAAGTACCTGTTTAAGCTGACCACGTTTCTTAGAAAGGTTAAGAATCTGTTCATTGAGAAGTTTCCAGTCTTTAGCTTCAAAGCAAAGCTTGAGAATCTCAGTGGCGGCTTTCCTTGTACCGGCGACATTTTCAGCGAGTCTCATCTGTTTCTCTTCATTCAGAAGCCGATCTATCAACGCCTCAAGCTTCCCGGAATCTCCCTACAATTCATACCAAAACGGAATGAGATGCGAAAAAATCGAAACTATAACATCCAGATCTGAGTAATCGAGGACTCACCATCGTGAAACACCACAACGAATCAACTTCAGAGAAAGAGTAGGAGAAGATTCCGGTGACGCAAACGGAGAAGCTTTAGAGTCGCTAGAGAGAGAGATTTGAGTAGAGAGAAATCGCAGAGTACCCAACCCCTTGAACAAGAAAGCTCGACTGATGATAATGGGCCACTAATGGGCCAAACTGTTTTGAGCTAAATCCGGTTTGGTATGTTATCCGTGTTTAGCTATAGGATATGATTTTGTACCGAACTGATCCCTTCGATTATTAGAAACTTTAATCGTTGTCGAGATTATGTTGTTGGCCTTACTGGAATAATTTATAAACAGATAGATTCTTCACTAGCTTGAATAATGTTTACAAAATAAAAGTAGTACAAGGCAAATAAAATAAATAAACCAATAAAGAGAAAATACGTGTTGAGTAAGTGAAAAAGAAAAATGTGTAGATTAGATATAATCTTGTTGATATATATATAACAAATTAACGAGGTTCGATGGCTGAACCTGTAATTTGGTTTGCTGTCCAAAATTCGGGTGGGTGTTGGGTAGATGAAGAAGAATAGCCAATTTCAAAAACACGATAGTAGGGTTGTTTAGGCTGAGGAATTGATGCATCACTTTGAAGGAAGATAACAACTGACGACATCTGTGGTCTGTCTTCTGGACGATCCTGGACACACAAAAGACCAATCTGAAAGTAACGTGTGGCTTCATGAACTTGATTTTGAAGCATCTTAGACGGTTCGAGAAATGGATCAATAATATCCAATAAAGTTCCGTCTTTCCAGTTTCTCCACACCTATTGATAAACTTGTTCTTGTTAATTTAGCTAACAAGGAAAAGGAAAAAAAAAAGATCAAACTTAAGAGAAAATTAGCTCACGCAGATTGGAAGACTCGCGTCTCCTTCCGAATTTGTGAATCTTGTATTTCTTTTTCCAGTTAAGACTTCAAGAAGAACAATCCCAAAGCTGTACACGTCTGACTTGTTAGAAAATACTCGGTCTCCCATGTGTTCCAGAGAAATATAGCCGCTGCGGGGCGGGTAACAAATATTATACTTGATCAATGGTTTTTTAATTGTAAATTTGAATGCAAGGATGACTAAAGACAATGTCGTAAATCTTACTAAGTTCCAACGACCGTCCCAGTTGTAGTTTGGGTCTCGTTTCTTCCAACGAGTTGGGCCATACCAAAATCCGCAATCTTCGGTATCATATCTTTGTCAAGTAATATATTACCCCCCTTCAGGTCTCTGTGTATGACCCTATATAACGAGTCCTCATGAAGATATGATAAACCTCGTGAAACACCTTGGACGATATCAAGTCTTGTCCGCCAATTGAGTTTAGAACGTCCCGTATCGCCTATAATAAATGTAATCGTTTTATTAATTAATTCAATTATATAAGCAAACAACTAACATGTAGTAAACATTACTAACCAAAAAGATGGAGATCGAGACTTAGATTTTCCAAAAACTCATACACGAGTATAGATTCCTTCTCGTGTTGGCAGTAACCAACGAGTCTAACCAGGTTTATATGTTGAACTTTTGCAACTGATAGTACTTCGTTTGCGAATTGTTCGATCCCTTCACCAGACACTTTCGTTAGTCTTTTCACGGCAACTTCCTGTCCATCATGTAAGGTCCCCTGCCACCAATCCATTTCATAACTCTTAAATATGGATCTATGCATTATTGAGCTTCCGAAATTAAATTGTCTAAGTTAAAAATGATAGTTTTATTGTATTAGATTACCTTATATACTACTCCATATCCGCCTCGACCGAGTTGGTCACCAAAGTTACCTGTAGCCGAAAGAATATCATCATACGATATTTTTGGCACGTTTGGTGTCGATATGTTTGGTGTCGATATGTTTGGTGTAGTTCTATTCCGGAAGTATCTTGCTATTTTACACAACAAAATAGACGTAAACTGATAGAGAAATATAATAAAATATTATACGCTATGTGATGTGAGACTTCTATCTTTCTCAGGTTTAATAAAAAAAATATGACAAATATAATAGATTAATATAATCCCTATCCATATATAAAACACAAGTTAGTGAGAAAATTACTCTCAAACTTACACGTAAGCTATTTTAATACGTGTCTCTACTACAATTTTCTTCATTTTCCATTTAATCATTTTTCTTACAACTCATTTTTAGGTTATTTTAAAAGGGATATTGAGGTGAATAACCACAAAAAACTATAATTTGAATCCTAGCTATTTAATCTAGTGAACACATTTAGGTTTCTTTCCTATCCGTTATTTAAAATTCATTTCTTATATTATATTTTAAAGCGATAGCAATTTTCACTTTTAGTTAAACTATCTTCGTATATTTAAGTTGTTTTATTTTAAAATTTAACATATGGTCGTGCATGTGCATACCTTTACAATGCCAGTACCAAAACAGAAGAAAAGATGTCATCGAGACGAGGATCCCTCCAAGAACAGTTATACTTATTATCGCAGGGCTCAAACTTTTCTTTTCTCCTGAAACATTTAGATGGAGTTTACGTACTCGTATATGCTTTGACATAAATCTAAATATGACATTAAACCATTGAACTTGTTGGTTAATTTTAAACCATTTAAACTCTCCCTAAACAAGGTTTGGTAAATATTACATGTTGGTTAATTTTAATATTAAAAATATAATATTAGCAGGCCAACGCCAATAGATCTAAATGTTTAAAGGAAATATTACTGATATAAAAACTTCAAAATTTTCTCCAACAGCAGGAACAATATCAGTAAAAAGTAAAAAGAGAAGTTATACGATATTGCTATTTTATAACTTTAAAATACAGTATGTTATACTGTATAACGGGCCAAACATGCCCGTACGTTGTCTTAACTAAGCATGCACACTTTTTAGCAAAAAAAAAAAAAACTAAGCACGCACACAAGAAAATAGTAATACCAACTTTATTTAGTTTTTTTAGTTTTAACTTGAATGGTAACTTCTATTTCGGTTTTGGTTTTGTATCTTTTTTTTTAATCTTATTATTATGGATTTTAATATGTGTTTAGAGGTTACAAAATTTAAAATATAAAAACTAGCAATAGCAAAAGAAACATACTTATATTACTATTGTTACAAAAGTAAACTCACAAAAAATACTAATTAGCAATATATATTGTTGGAAGTGCACACAAATTTATTACGGAAAAAATCAGGAAACAAAAATTTTCATTGTCAATTTTATAATAGACCATTTATCTTTCCTCCCGACAATAAAAATCTTTCATTTCCTCCTCTTTCTTGGTTATACAAATATTTGTATATGTGATAATCAATAGAGAAGACTTTAAGAAGAAGAAAAATTGGCTACTGCTTTAAAACAACAGACAAAATATTTAGTTAAATATAAATTTATAAAAAGAAAAATAGGAAATCCCATCAAATGTGGTTTTTGGGTTTTCTTTAGAAAATGTTGAAATAGTTACCTTACGTAATTTGTTGAGAAAATAGCACAGATAACTAACAAAAAAAAATATAATTGGTCAAATGACCATAGAAAGTGTTTAGCCAGAATATTCTGTATATCTTTTATAATATTACGGATAGATTACCCTAATCATCTACAACCACACATTTTACTGACCTTTCCATCTTTCTCTTTCCTATTTTTTTTTCTTTTTTTTTCTTTTTTTTTGCTTTAAATTCTCTTAAAAAATATTTAATTTATATGTTGAATATGAATCAAATTTATGATAGTACTAAAAAGTTATTTTTTTCACATGTTATAGATAAAAAAATTTAAAAGGTATAAAAATTTCTCTAGATATATTTTTCCATATAGAACAACAAGTATTTCTTGGTTTTTGAAAGACTTCTATTCAATTTTCTAAATTCAACTCATAATATATAAATATATATATATATATATATATATATATATGTGTACCAACGAAAGCCAATTCACTTCATTTTATTTCACAAATTAGAATTGTTATATCCTTGGAACATTTGCAATACTATTCTATTTATATCGTAGTACTATTCTATTGTATAAGTTAGTCATTGGATCATTTGAATAGAACTATGTGTTCTTAAGTACAACTACAAACCCATATTTTAATTTTTTTGTGTCAGTTTCGAAAAATTCAAACTTTGTTAGATAAAAAAAAGAAGCTTTTTTACACAGATTTGAACAATTAATCAAACTGATACTATAAAATTAAAGCCATGAGCAAACAAATGGGGGTAGAACACGAAATGTTATGTTAAAAAAAGTAGACAGAAAGAAACATATGATGTGGTAGCATTCTTTTGTACTCTTTCGTACCTTGGTAAAGCCATAATAGTCAATTTACATGAAAATTGGCTACTGATCACTTGGTTATGGTTTTTCCATGGCTATATATTGTCTATTTTATACCTAAATTTGGTCATCTTATTTGTTTTACGTTTTAGTGTTTTCAGAAAATATAAAATGTTTTTTGAGAAGACAGGAAAAAAGAAGAAGAAGAAGGAATTGAGCTTACTTGGATATTCCATATCTGCCAACTTGACAAATAGATGTTGACCGTATTTGGGGAAAACCCGGATATCACGAAACTCGGTCTTCCAAATTAGACAGCCTGTCCCGCTATTCTCAGTAAATATTTCTGCAAATCCGGTACAGTTACAATCTCGAGCACACTTCGATCGACACTCTTGCAAGTCAATGTTGTTGTTAAAAATAGTTTCCGCACTTGTATCAGGTAACTTAACTCTCTCTAGAGGGAGAAAAACATCATGATAAGCATCACATACTAACTGAGTCTTTCTCTGGCAGCCCCCTTCCCAGTTTCCTAAGGACCACTCTTGCAAGTTTTTTGGCTCAAAGCCTTTTATACAATGACAGTGCGATGATGTGGTCATATCGCAGAAACTGTAGTTTCCACATCGAAGGAAGTGATCGCAAGAGTCAGATGGTGCATACCACAACATGATCCAGCGTGTTACCGTTGGAGGCCAACTCAACCGTTCTAGCACTCCTTCAGAACTCATCTTTAGTTTACCATGTATCTTGTTGTCTCTTACCGTAAAGCTGTACGTTACTTCCTGATTGGTCATTGTAAAATTGAAAATCAGGCCATTTGTTTGTTGCTCTTCTGCTCGTAAACCGCTTGTACCAACTCGGTTCCACATATCGCTTCTGTGAACTATCTTATGTCCTCTCTTCAACACAATACGCTGAGGAAATCCGTGAGCGTAATTTATTCTGTAGGTATAATCTCCGGTGGAAGGGTCGTTATCGCTTTTCCACGACGTGATATTTCTGTCTAAATTAGTCTTTACGTCCCAGCCAAGCTTCATCCCCGGGAGTAAAGTATCCGTCGGATAATCGAAACTTTGCCAAATATATGAATCAGCATCAAATATTGTGGAATATCTGAGGACAAAGTTCCCATTAGGGAGAAGCTCTGCCACCACCGGGGATCGAGGAGGACGACCAGTAGGGATTGTCGTTTGAGAAGATGACCATACTAGATTGTCAAATCCATCATGCAGGACGAGGTTGTTGCCAGATATTTTTAGAGTTCCATTCGAACCCAAGATAGCGTTATTTCTATGTGCTATCCAAACGTAATCTCTGATTGAGATGTTTTTGTACCACATCCCGAAATACCAACGATCGTCAGATCCTCCCGCAATTTTGAAAAAACCAAGCTCAAATTTATCACCCGGAGACACTAACGTTCGACTGCTCGAAATCGTCATATAATCTTCTGCGGAAAGAATGTTGGAAACAGATGAAACAAGAGGAAGAAGAATCAGAAGAAAAAAGATTATATCCCGACTGATCATCATAACTCTCTCTCTCTCTTTTCCTTTCTTCTAATTTTTTAATAAGAAAAACTATTTCCTTCTTCAATAGTTTTCCTAATCTTTGTACTCCGCTTGTCGCATTTAAATTATGGGACGAGCATCATGCATGCACGTTCAATGTTTCGGTTCCATTAATTAGAATTGAAAATAACCAATATTTTATGCGCTATGTTTTGGCACGTGAAGATTCTATTCATCATACCCACTTTTATGTCTTAAATCTACTCCCCAAAGAAAGAAAGAAAGAAAGATAATCAGATAAAAACTCCCATGTGCTTAAATTGAAAAACTTCCAAATCAACCCAAACTCAACACCATAATTTCTCAAATTTTCAAAATGCCTAGTGCTATCTAACCTACATTTTGTTAAGGTCCCAAAAGCTTTAAAGAAATTAACGGTTTTTCATATTTCAAGTCTACCTAGCTATTTGTAGTGGTTTTGTATTTACCAAAAAAAAAAGTCTACCTAGCTCTTTAGGTCTCTTTAAATACATAAGTGAAACCCAAGCAGATATTTCAACAATCCTACAAAATAGGAAGCATAGAAATATGGAGCTCCTATAATTAAATATGGAGACACTAAGTCTTAAGTCCTGACTAGTAAACAAACAAACGTGTTCTTCTTTACTCCTCAACCGAGTTTCTCCGGTTTAGTCTTTACAGTTGAGAATTCTAACCGGTTGATACTTGATACCCATCACATTTCCTGAACATCTATCTTCTATCTTCTATAGTATAATAGATGGGCAACACTCTCCTGCTCAGAGACACGTGGCTCTTGGTATGATGAGCATTTTCATTTTCTCTTGTTCAACACTCCTGTACAGGAGTGTCAATTCACATTTTCTCCCGAGCTACGTCTTTTTTTCTTCGTCTTTCTCTTCTTCATCTCCGACTAAATCAAATCGAATCAGAGGGTTATGGAGAGAGTTTTTGCAGAGTTATGGCTAAGGGATTCCTTCAGCTTACACCATGCAAATAGGGCGGGTTTCGATTTCCTTTCTAGGGTTAATGCTCTCACAGTAATCTAACTTTGGGTCCTTACTCTAAAAATTATGCTGAATCGCAAGCCGTTTCTGTGTTTGATTTTAATTTTACTTGATTCAGGTTCACCGCCGGTGAATAGAGGATGGAATTGCCGTTTGAGAAGATGAGAAGACCATTGATGCGAACTAGATCAAAGTAAAAGAACTCATGGAAAGATCCAGTTAAGCATATCCCTTTCTCTCCTTACTTTGTGTATGTTTTGTTTTCAAATAATTTGGTCTCTCCTCAACGAATTTCTTCAAGAGATTTGGCTCAACAAATTTAACCCCATTTTCTATTACTTTTTCATGAGCTCAACCGATTTGTTACTGCTTTTCGTTACACCTTTATATAATTTATCTCAAACATGCATTGTGTTTATATTGATACTAACTTAAATGGTTCTTCTCTATTTCTTGGTGAGGAAGCAAGGTTGTGTTGTGGCTCATGTTTACAAGTACTGTCCCATACCAGTTACCAACATTCTAGCTACAACATGCCAGTATGAGGTAGGATGCCTAGGAATATATGAACAACGACTTCACTGTAGAGAGTTTCTGCATAATTCCATTCATGTTGTAATCTGATTGCATACAGCTTCATTTAGCTAACACACAATTTTATGATCTGAAATACTATGGTTATAAGTGTTAGTGTTACAGTGATGGTAATTTGCAAACGATTTGAATGAGAAATGATTCAGCTTGTTCCACCTTTGGCAGGTATAAGCATAAAGTCCAAATGATTCAACTAGTCATGGACAATTCGGTGTTACCCCACGGACTACGCTAGTTGTGAGTTTCTTCATTTTGTTGTTAATTAACTTGTAAGACTTGTTGACATACAAGTAACGCCTCTCTAAAATGTGGTTTCGACAATATGGTTCTGTTTCTTCAGTTTGGACCAGGAGGGCATGCCTATGTTTATCTATGTTATGGTCCGCATATGATGCTCAATATTGTTGCTGATAAAAGAGCTAGAGCCTCTGTTTTGATACGGTCTTGCTCTCCTGTTACTTGTTACTGGTAATAATCTGTTCGCATAAAATATTAAACGTAATGATTCTTCCGCACTGAAATTTGGCTCATTTTAGTTTTTCTTATTTGAGGCTCAAAAGTTGTATGAATCGGCTTTTTGCAAGTGTTGACTCATAGAAAGATCTTTTGCTTGTTTCTACTCATATATAAATTGCTTGATTGATATTTTTTCCATATCAAAAAGGGTTTGTTATCGATCTTTTGTTGGCTTAAAAGAGTGATGGCATTGCGGGGCTGGAGACCATACAAGAGCGCCATGGCTAGAAAACCGACAAACCCGCTCTTTTAAATGGACCATGAAAGGTTAGTCTGATATATATTATTAAATCTACACATAGTATCAAGCCATGCGTTTAATTTCTTCTTCAATAAAAACAAATAGTTGAAAGTATCTCCAGTGAGATCTTGAAATAGAAACTGAGTATAACTAATGAAGCCTCTCGCATAATCAGTTTTTAGCTGTGACTCTCGCAGGTGGGGCAAGCGCTTGGACTCTCAACAGAGTGGTCTCATCATCCGCTCTTTCTCCTGGTTAGTCCACATACCAAATCAATTATTCAAGTTTCAAAAGACTCTCTTTCACTCTCTCTTTAAGAGTGTTTGGATGGAGGAGAAGATTTGGAAAAGTAATGGTTGGCCCTCGAGTTGGCATAAATTACGCATTGTCTCAACATGTCAATTATTAAATGATAGTCTTCAGTAACCTAGTTGGTAAGGAAGATAGGTAAAGGATTCCAAGGTGTTGAGTTCGAAACCTCACCAAAGCAACCTAATTATTTTTTCGTTTTTTTTTTCAACTAAAATTAAGGGGCCAACCAGATTTCAGGACCGGCACCATAGAGATCGTTGGTTTGAGTGACGCTTGAAAAGAAACTAATACTCCCTCCGTTCTTTTTTGTTTGATGTTCTAGATTTTTTTCTTGTTTTCTAAAGATTGATTTTTTACATTTTCCATGTGTTTTTAATGAATAAACTAGGGGTTTCACCCGCACTACGTGCGGGTATTGTGTTAATAACTTAATATCTTTAGATTTTATGTTTTTGAATTTGAGAATCTTTGTGTGATGTTTGTATGTAATATTGCTTCAGTATACCTTTGGACTCGAGTGACGATGGTCTTTGACAAAATCTATTCAAAATACTCACGACGACTTCTATGGTGATTTGATCCAAACACATAATTGTGTTATTGACTCTTTTATCTTCACCACGTTCGATCTAAGTCTCTTTCATAATCTCCTTCTCTTTTATATCTCCTCTTACTTTATGTCCAAACTTCTTTACTTCTTCCTATTTGTTCTCTATCTCTTTCTTCATTTTCTCTTTTTCGTGATTCTTCTCTACCACCCAATTCGTCGTTTATCTTCGATGCCTCCATTATTGTTTTCTCGTACTTCCTTTGCTTCTCCATGACATTTTCCGGCATGGATGGAAATATTTCTAATGTTATGTTCACTTTCTCTCTTTGATCATACCTCGATAACTCTTGTGCGTTACTGTGAGAGTTTTATCGAGCAACGCTTGTTCTTCTAAGTGCTTAGTTTGTTCTTTCGTAAAAGCTTCTTCTTTCTCCGTTAATACATGTACTGTTACTCTTAGTTTTTGGTTCGACAATCGTAACTTAACCCCCGATATTGCTGATCTTCTCCATGAGAGTTTTGATCTCATCTCCATTCATTTTCAGCTCGTTACATAAACTTCAAAGTCTAAAAAGAATCCTTAATTATAAATTTTAGTTCTGTATTTTTATTGTTCCGTAACCTAGTTATATATATATATATGATAAATATATAAATTTCTTTTAGATATACATGATTACAAACATTATCAACACGATTTTATTGAAAACAAAATATTAGACAATTTATAAATAATATATCCAGGCGTCACCCGGGATAATCCCTAATAACTTTATAAAGATATAAGATTATATATATATTAATTTATGGACCATACTTCAAGTGTTATCATGTTCACTGAAAGTGCTTACCACTGCTAATAAGCTAAACAAATAAGTGGTCACTATATATATATATAGCACTTATTTTATTGTTTAAACTTATTATTTGGATAAATTAAGACTTGCAAAGTGTAGACTACTACACAATTAAAATAATGATATAAATTGTTAACGACCATTTGTTTAAATATAGTTTTTACTCTTAACTTGCATCAAAGGATGCGAAAGAAAACAATATTACTATTAACTGATCATGTTGTATTTTGCTAAACGAGTAAAAGCAAGAGAACATTACCTTGGCCAATAGACAACATGTCTCATGTAGACTTATATAGGCATTACATGTAACTCTAACTAAATAAGTAGCAAATAGACAATGAGTGACCAAGACAAAGGGTTTAGAGTGATGAAACTTAAGAAACAAAGTTTGATCTGGTGAAGAGGATGATGAGTTGATGAACTCAATACAGGCTTATATGGCCTCTTGATCTATGACTGTCATTGCTTATAGGAGTGATCGAGGGCTGAGATTTCCGGCAAGAAGCATTTGACGGTGGAGATCTTTTTTTCTTCCTCATCACCACCACATGCAAGCCTTTTGCAAATTTACAGCCAAGATGCTTGATCAATCTTGCAGCCATGACTTCGGCTAAGAAGAGCCATTTTGTTTTCTCTGTCTATATATTTTTTTTACTTGTTCTACCTTTTGCCATGTTAACGTTTATCGTTACGGATTAGGATTACCATTTCACTTTCGTCAAGTTGTAATAAATAAGCTATAACCAGTAGACTGACTCGCGGGGCATTGTCACATTAAGTTTTGATCCATAGCCGCACAAAATTATTTTTATTTGGATATATAGAAATGATTGAATTGCACCACAAACTTATATGGCCATTTGCTTTGCTTAACCGGAAAGGAAGGAAGATAGATTGAGTAAACCAAACCCAAACCAACTCTAAAATACCCAACCCAATTAAATATGCCGGTTAAGAAAGACACACGATAAATTATTTGGTTCACTCCTACATAGATAACATGAGCAAAAGGGCTTGAACAATCGAATTTACTACTTTTGGGCACCTCGATGTACATTTACAAAGAATAGAATCGGTACGTGAAGAAATTATCAGATCATTGAGCAAATGCTTCTCTATATAGATGAGTCTTTTGCAGAACTAACCTTTTCGTCCATTTGAATCAAGAATCTGTTTTTTCTTCTACGGTAACTTGCTTCAACGTCTTGGAATGAGCTTCGGTTGTCACGGGCAAGTCCACAAGCGTTTGTGGAGGAGCAAAGTACATGTGAAGTGACATGATACATATGATAATACCCAAGAAAAGCTGCATGATTGTTACATGAAAAGAAGACAATATGAGGCAAATACCGGTATGAGAGCACGAGAGGGTAAACCAATATTTATGTCCGAACCTGCACTGTTGGTTTGAAACTGAAGAGGTATATGGATGCAACCATAGTAAGTAGCATGGCCATTGATGTGGAATAAACCTTGAAGGAAATTGGGATGTGAGTTTAAGAACAATTTTTTTATTAATTATTTAAGCTTGATTATGAAGAAAAAATTTGAACCTCACCTTCACAATATTGTCTGCATACTTCATTAGCCACGAGACGAGTAAGCCGGTGGATCCGAGATTCAGAACTACCAACCAAGTGGTGATGCTATACCCATCAAAGATACGTTGCCACCAAAAACCCTTTTCAAACCCAAGTCTAAAATCATCTGCTATAAGTTGAGCAACGTTAAAAAGTGAACTAAACCTGATAAACGTAAAGAAAGAAACAATAAGATCTCTGAACCGAATACCATTGCACAATGAAGAGCTTCAAAGTTGAATAAGCAGTGTGACATTAATACTTTTGGCACGAAAAGTTTGATGTGAAGAAGAGATACCTACGTATACAACTGCAAGTTTTGCTAGTATAAGCTGTCATTGTTTCTCTTCATCAGAAACTTTGTATAGATTACGGCTAGCGCGGACAAACCGGCTGAGAGAAAGCCCAACAAATACCCTTGTATTGGTGCTGTGAATAGCGAATCACATGAAGCTTCTCCGCACCCCTTGACCTGAAAGGACAAGACAAGTTGAATAAGTGCAATCATTTTGAATTACCAACATAAAACCCAAAAACTGCTAAGATGGGCAATAATTTGAGAAGCATACAGTTTATAAGCGTATAAAGATTATTTTCCAATAATCAAACGCAATTCAATGAGTATGCATCACCTGGCTGGTAGTTGTTCCAACAGCTAAAAGACCAATTGCTATCCACTGAAGGTTTGATAATTTCCTCTTCAAAAATAACCTACAACGGCGATAAATTACAAATTTCTTACTCCAGAGAGAGAGAGAGGGATCATAGAATCAATACTTTGTTGTTGTTCCTATCTCTTTAGCACAAAATGATAGTACAGAGAAAGAAGACACAAAAAGCACATACCTAAACAGTATGCCAGTGGTCACAATCTTCAGATTACCCATGATCTGATAAGTGGATGTGTCCACATAAGTCAATGTAGCAAATTGTACGTTGTTATGGATCAGATATATAAGAGAAGGAATAACAAATAAGCGCACGCTCTTCCAATCCTTAGTGATCCTTGCAGGTGTTGAGGAAGATGTCTGCATCTCTCTCCAGAGAAATATACCAGAAATGATCAGCTGCAGAATAAGTAAGAAAATACTCAGCAGCAAAAGAAGACATACAAAAACTATCAAATTGGTTTAGCAAACTGAGAACAATAAATACCTTAAACACTTCGGCAAGAAATGGAACAGTTGCATAATCGTACTTATAACCTCCATCGCTTTGAGAAAGAGTTGTTAAAATCCCCTGAAACATGAGTTTACAGAGTGAGAGAAGGAAAAATATATCACCAACTTAGCTCTCATTATCGAATCTATCCGCAGCTGATATTGTTCAATTACTATCTCAAACATAAACTATGTAATGATGACTTCTATAGGCTAATAACTTAATCATTTCTAGTAGCTCAATTATAGATCCATATGAGCATTGTAAACTGTAACATTAACACAATATTGGCAAAGATTAAAGACTTACTCTTGTCACCACTTTCGATTTGAGGCTATGAAATTAAAAGGTAAAAATCAAAACACGAGTTAGAAAAATGCACAACTTCTCCAAAGTACTTACATAAACCAATTTGTAAGCAACTGAACTCAAACCTTATCGGTAAATGATGATGGATAACATCGCTAACTCTGCTCAAAGGTTGCTCTATGAAACGCATATCCATTGAAAAACTGCATTCGCAAAACACATGAGACTAAAGAACAATACTACACATAACTCATTGTAATGATTGAAGAACCAAAAGAGAAAAGCTTACCATTTTTACTGGTAGATAAATAAGAGTTATCATTCACTGTCAAAAGAAAGACCAATCCAAGTCAATTTTAGTAGAACAAATCAAAACATATAAATGTGAATCTATGACAGTGTATCAAAGTTTGAATATTTAAGATCCTAAATTTCGATTCTACTGATTGTAGAACTTAAAAATCCAAATTTTCTGATCAAACTTGTATAAAAACATATAAATCTGAATCAAAATTAACTAAAATTCCTTTCCTTCTCTTTGAGATTACCCAACAAAAAAACAATTGGAGAAGAAGAAGAAAGAGTATTGCTTTGAGCAATTGAGTTTACCCCTGAGGAAGGAGAATAATCTAAGATGAATTTTGATGACGTTATATGTAATCAGCCAAGAACACGTTGGCCATTAGTTGTTGTCTTGATTTTCGGTAATGAATTAGAAGGCAATTGGTGGCTCTGCATTTATTTGGGTGTATAGACCTTTGTGATTCAGTCGTTGCCGGAGCGATTTTACTGTGGCTGTTACGATTGAGAGAGGGGAGTGATTAGACTAATTAAAAAGTTAAAGCAAGACTTGATGGCTGGATTTGAAACGTACGGAGGTGGAAGAAGCGGAGGAGGTTTGGTGATAAGGAAGTTGAGAGAAGACGTGGAGGAGATGTGAAAAACTAATAAAGGTGGGCTTGATATTGTGTTTTATGCTTGAAGATAAAGGTCCATTAGAATTTATGATTATGATTATTAAGAAAACGAAATTATTTGCATAAATGTGTTGATGAAATGGCAAAATGATAGGTTGAGAAAATTCAGCTTTTTGCTGATGTGGATGGCCTTAGAAGGCTTCAATTTTTCCCCTTTTATATAAAGGAGATTATAGTGAATTGTTAATTCCAAAGCATATTAAATAAAATTAATGAATTGTTATAGGCCAAATATTATTGAAAATTGCTTATTGCAATAAACAATACATTTATAATTGAGTATTAATTGGTTTTTGTTATAAACCCATTTAGTGGATGTCCATTAGAGGCCCATGTTCTAGAATATCCCTAAACCCTAGTTCCTCTCCAAGTATTGTATCCCTATATATACTTTATATTTCTCATGGAATAATACACAACACAATTCTCTCTTTCTTCTCTTATTCACAACACGTTATCAGCACGACGCTCTAACCAACTGAGTAAACCCTAGCCACTATATAAAACCCTAGTTCCTCTCCAAGTATTGTATCCCTATATATACTTTATATTTCTCATGGAATAATACACAACACAATTCTCTCTTTCTTCTCTTATTCACAACACGTTATCAGCACGACGCTCTAACCAACTGAGTAAACCCTAGCCACTATATAAAACCCTAGCCATCTAAACCCAAAATTTTATCACCTTAACAAACCCTAATCAACGTTACCTCATGTTTCCATTGTTTTCCATATTACTCTCCGACGTCTCCGATCTCACCACCACTGTATCTCCAAAAGCCACTCACATCAGATAAGTAGTATTTTGATATGATTAATTTATGTGTTACGGTGATGTTGGTCATATTCTATTTTGTTCATGACATGATTACATAATTAACATCATGAATAAATTATATAGATCTTTACTGGTTCTTGCTTTTACAATTAATTTTTACTGTCTAGGCATGTAGTAGAATACATTGACACATGTTTTATGTTTGATCGATTCGTGACAATTCGTCGATCTAAACGGTTTGACAATTTGCATGATTGATTTATCATTAACGATACATGGTTCCTTTTCATAATATGAATATCAAAATTTGACATTTGTTGTTTTGGTTATTTGTCAGATCCATTTGGTTATATGCAAATCATTGATTTAAAAAAAAAAAAAAAAAACAAAAAAAAAAAACATAAACCAACTCTGGTTTAATCCGACATATTTCAAGTCTATTCTCCGGCCGATGTTATCTCCATCGTATCTCATATCCCGACTACTCTCTCCAACCATCAAGATAAGTATTATTTAATCACTAAAATAATTAGCATAATTTTTGGTTTGATTTGGTTCGGTAAATCTATTATATATGATACTTTGTGATTCGATTGATGACATACACATGTATGTTTGTTGATCGAGGGTGAGAATTAGAGAATCTCACAAAAAAAACCATAAGTGACAAATCCAGAAGATTGTGATCACTGTCTGAGTATGATCTCGAGTAAGAGAATTAGAAAATCTCACATATACCACAAGTGACAAATCCAGAAGATTATGATCACTGTTTGATGATTATGAAAGTTCACTTCAAGTGACATATCCAGAAGATTATGTTCACTGACCATAGAGATTTAGCCAGAGCAATTCTTAAAGGAAAAGTATGATCACCAGAATGTGATATTTACTAAAGCCTAAAATGACTTGAAGTCTTTAAGTGAATATAATTCACCTATGTTCAGAATTACTTGCAATTTGATATCTCTTAGAGAGACATGCTTAAACTTAATTTCATGCAAGTAATGTTGTCGTGTGGACAGCAATTTGTGAAAAGAGATTTAAGGAGTTTTTCAGAACTTATATCTTATCTCATTGAGATTGAACATATGATGTATTTGTTGTTAAGCACCATTCCATGAAGCGAATGTGATATCATATACTAAAGAAGAAAACGGCAATACCACTAGTATTTGTTGAAGAAATTGCTATGGAACGAGTCATAATGTGAAAGTGGATATGAATGTGGTCATGGTCAAGATCGAGATCCAGAATCGAAAAGTCTCTATCGGGAACTCATATTTTCACCAGAAGTGAGAAAATTGAGATGGTTATAAGTCAAAGATATGTGAATCATTTTGAAAATGAACGAATCTATTGAGAGTACAATACAAGGTAGTACATGGCTTATTGAATGCTCAACCAGAGCATATATATAAATGCTCCAGAAGAGCACATTGATAATATTGCATATGGGAATGTAGTTGGTATATTTATGCATTGATTCTCATAAGTCTCAAAAGTTAGAAGGATTTAAGGTATAATACATGTCCCGAGCAGGATATGTTATTGATTCTAAAAAGGGATTCAATTTAAAATTGATAAAATCAGTGTTATCATCTCGAGGAGGAGAGTTAAAGAATCCCACATACCATAATAAGTGAAACATCCAGAAGATTATGTTCACATGAATCCAGAAGATTCATAAGACTATGTTCATACGAATCTTTCATAACATAAATTTATGAGATTTTTAGAAAAAATCATCTTGAGACAACAAGTAAAGGAAATGTAAATACCTTAGTATTTCCCAAGAGCAAAAGTATTTTTGTGAAACTACTTGTATTTTGTACTACACAAAGATTTGTAGAATGGAGATGAAAAGATATAGTAAATCAGAAGTTTATGAAATATATTTTTATTTGGCATGAATCGGTTAGACCATTACGATTCAATAGTGATGCGAAAAGTAATATATGTAGACAATCATTGAAGAACTAGAAGATTCTTCGTAATGATTTGTCATGTGATGTTTGCTGATAAGATAAATTAATATATGGTTTTCATGAGGCTAATAGAATTGGAATTTATGAATTTTCTAGAATGTTGAGATGTTGCAGGGCTGATCACCCATCGTGCATCTTAATAACTCTAGTGAATTCATGAGCCTTTGATGATTACAACATCAATTAGGATAAATGTCGAACATATGGTAGCACATGTTCATACATAATTCGCATCATGCCAATAAATAATCAATATTTGTCCCCTATTGGTTTTGGGTCATAACCAGTTATTTTCCATCTAGGATCTTGGATGTACGATATACATTCCAGTTGCTCCACCACATAATTTTGAAGATGGATCCTTAAATAAAGATGGGAATATATGTTGGATATAAATCTCCATTGATATTAATAATCTAGAGCCATCCTTGAAGGATTTAAATAAGGCATGATTTGTAGACTGTAATAAGTCAGTCTTTCCAACATTAGGGGGAGAAAATAAACAGCTGGAAAATAAAATAAGCTGCAATGAATTATCATTGATCCTCGGACTAAAAAAAAAATGTAAATTAGAAGTCCAAAGGATAATTCATCTCATAGCTTACAGCATTGATTGCCAAATGCTTTTATGACCCATATAGAGTGATAAAGTCACTTACTAGCTGTAATGCTCCAATTATAATTGATGTCCCAAAATGACAATATCAAACTGCTAATGAGTCTAAAGATCGCATGAAGCGTGATAGACCTATTTGGTTCCAAATATAAGAATCCTCAAAAAGAAAAGGAGCTTAATTCACAATGGTTAGATTGAGGAAACACTTATATATATATGAATGATCTCCTGAAGAGAAACATGACATAGACATAAATTCAGGTACCTGAGAATAAAGAGATCTCAAATAGTTATGTCATGTCATAAATAAAATGGAATCGAAAAGCAAAATCGACGTCGTAATATTTTTGCATGCATTGAGAAAGCAGTTGATATTATGAAAAAGAGGATCAAGAAAGTCTATTGAAAAGTGTACACAAAGTAATGATTGGCCAATCATAGAAAGGAAGAAATAGACTTATAATTATAATCTCTTGTTGAGAATTTTGGACCAGTAGTCCATACACCTGAAGTGTAAAACCAGTGGAAGATAAACAAGTCTTTATGTGAAAAAAGAGTGAAAATTTCACAAGATCTTGAACTTATTATGAAGAGATTTACTCTCTTGTGGTGGATGCAACTAGTTTCAAGTTCTTTATCAATATGGCAAGAAAAAGATGACTTGATTTATGTTTAAAGGATATAGTCCATATCTTATTTATACAACCCATTGGATAATGAAATTTATATGAAAATCCATGAAGGATATATCCCTGTAGGATTAAGTATGTTTCTGGGAAATTTTAGATCGAATGAAAGATGTAACATGGGGTATAATCATGTACATGTTTACCCATGTAGACTTATCAAAAGTTTGTGATAAAGTGATTCTTAATTGAAAATCATCGAAACTCCGGCAGAGTTATCCCAAATTAATTTAGCAAAAAGATGTTATGTTCAAAGTTCCTTGAAGGATATTACAGAAAAATGCTCATATATACTTGGTCTTGAAGTACCATACATAAAATGAGATTAGAGCAATTCTGTGATTTATTTCATGATTGAAATATGTGTTTGACAAAAGGGAAAGTCAAATATCATAGCTTTTAGAAGAGCATGAATATTATGTACAAGAGAAATGTTTAGAGACTTGTACATATATGAGATTTTGGCTTAAAATCCAAATATACCAAAATATGTCTTCTATAAAGAAAAGATGTTATGGACCAGAAGTCCAATGATATGAGATATCATATGAGTTTGTTCATTAGGGCTATTCTTATAATAATTCGAAAAAGATAGCATATATGATCGGAATTCATCTCTTGAAGAAGATGTTTCCGAGGGGGAGAAATATAATGATGTGCGTGGATGTACTCTTTTTCCCTTATCATAGTTTTTATCCCATAGGGTTTTTCTATGAAAGGTTTTTAACGAGACATCAAAGAACACGCAAATGATAGACACTTATTGAGGAATGTTATCATTATAATGATATATGAAAGTCTATCAATCTCTCATAAGAATATCATACATTAATGATAATGAGAGAAATAAAGAGAATGATCCAGATGAATCATCTAGAAGACTGATGAGTTGCAGAAGAATGGCGATGTACATGTTCAAGAGGTTGTTCAACCGAAACTTTGGTGGACTTATTTTCAAGACACTTCAAATTATTACCTTCAAGAAACAAGTTTGGAGCATCACGAAGATTTCAAGTTATGCACTCATCAGGGGGAGTAAAAACGCGTTGCACTCTTTTTCCTTTAACCATGGTTTTGTCCCAATTGGGTTTTCCTAGTAAGGTTTTAATGAGGCAACATCTTATGCGTATTAGGATTATTTTTACTCTAATGGCATCCAAGGGGGAGTGTTATAAACCCATTTAGTGGATGTCCATTAGAGGCCCATGTTCTAGAATATCCCTAAACCCTAGTTCCTCTCCAAGTATTGTATCCCTATATATACTTTATATTTCTCATGGAATAATACACAACACAATTCTCTCTTTCTCTCCTTTACTACAACAGTTTTCTTAATATGTGTAAAAAAACTAAAACATCTAACAAAAAAGAACGGAGGGAGTATTACATATTGTAGTTTCGGGTTTCGGAGGGGATTACGGGCTTTGAACGGTTGAACCTGAACTTCCTGATAATTAAAAGAAAAAAAAACTCAATCACCATGAGATTTAGTAAAATTTTATAAAAATTCTTCATTACAAATAGCATTTAATTGTCATATACTATTTTTAGTTAAATTAATTAGAAGCAAAAAAAAAGCCAGAAGTGTGTTTGCCAACCAAATTTATGTTATTCTCCTTTTTCATAGGCTTTTCATACTGACAATCTTTTATTTGGTTATTCATATAGTAATGTAAACGCTTTAAATAGAATATCATAAATCATTCAGTTAACCAAAAAAAAAAAAGAAGATTTTTTCCTCATCATTTTGTTGGTGATATTCTTGTTTCTAACAGGTAATTTACCTTTAAAATTTATAAATATTACAATTTTTTTGATTTTTCCGTATATATCATTTCTTAACTTTTGTCTATATGTTCCCGAATGAAACGTGCAACCGTTGGCATCTTAAAAGTTGTTTTCTAACTGTAAAAGATTTAAGTTTAACCAAAGAAACTAAAATCTAGCCCTGTATGATGTTGGCGTTTACTAATTAGAAAAGTAGATATTTTATAAATAAAATTACAGTGAAATTTTTATTTTTTTAAAAGCTAAAAAGAAGTTTTACAAAAATAAGTCATGTAAAAAATCAATCACAAATTAACGTACGAACCTGTAATCTTTTTCAATATATGCATTTAAAACCAGTATGATTTTTATATTGCAGAAGGATATTGTCGCCCGGCGGCAAATGTGGATCCAAATGTGAAACCAGATTTTTCAAAAGGATATGATCCAACACCAGGTTGTCATGGAAGGCCAAGCAAGCATGCACTACCAGGGATTTGTGATAAACCAAACGGCCTTGCAGAGTGTAAAGAGGTTTGTCTTTATAAAGATAAATTGCCGACAGCACAGTGTCTTGTTAAGGGGAATAAAATTTTTTGCAATTGTCACAAGTATGTTTGCCCACCTGGCATGGGTCCATGGTGAAAAAACTGGTGACATGATAAACCCACGAATTTTTGTTTATTTTCTATTTATTTATTCTTAGAATTATATTTATTTTACATTAAATAAATAGTGAATATAACTATACTGAAAATTTGATATTATTATTATCACATTATATAAAGTTGGAGTTTTGTGATATAAGATCTTTGGGGGAAGAAGTGCAAACCAAAAATTATGTAAATTTTACGATTTGATTCTGAAGTGAACAATATCATACTAAATAAACGGAGTTAACACATGATTTAAAAATCTCAACAAATTGACATAGAACATGGATTAATAATCCAATAACTCATGCTAGTATTCTTTAAGAAGAGTCCCTATAAAGTAGAAAATATAATTGCATTTGCAATTGTAATTGATTTTTTCGTTTTAATCGATTTTGTTTTTAGACATTGTTTTATGGATATAGATTGGACAATTAAACCGTTTTTAAAAGTTTTTTTGAAGGCATGATTTTGTAGATATTATTGATGTTGGAATTCCTTTTTGACAAAATGGTTCACATGAGTTTTTTGGTGGAAATGTATACCGGAATAACCGGATTTTAGACACAATATAATCATTCTCCTAAACACTATAAATTAGTGTACTCACTTGTTATAATCGGTGTTGATTTAAATATAACATAAAGATTGTTGTAACTCAGAGATACCAAAAAATGGTGAAAGAAAGATTCTGCCTACCAAGTGCTTCAAATTGCTTGACCAGTTGACATGATCTTCAATCTATGGAACTGAAACCTGTTTTTATTGTGGACATTTCAAAACATGGATACTAGAAACATTGAGAGATTATCTGAATTCTTGTTTGGAAATAAAACGTGTAACATGCGAGAGGCCTCTCCTAAATCCAACAACGGAATCAATTCATACAGCACAAGGAAAGAAATTACATGCATTATATTATATTTAACTAGGAAAATAAAGTCAGCAAAGACTTTAATAGATACATAGAAGACTCAAGCTTTACATTATGATTAGCATTAACCACGACTTTTTTAACTTGAAAGAGAAGCAGGTACTCTTAATCCGTCCATATAGATTTATATAACACATAATTTCTTTATTTGGCCTTTTGATTATATTGTTCTCGCTTTCTTCTCTTCTAAAACAAAATCATTTTCTGATTCCTCGAAGCTTCTCTTTTCACTTTAGCTGATCTGGTTTTGCTAAAATGCGGTTTTGGAAGAAACTTGAAACGAGAGAAAATAAGGAACAGATCATTGTGCCATTATGTGGCCAAATCCGAGTATTGCCTACATGTGTAGTGTGTTAGCTTTGGTAATGGTTCTTGATACTGTAATTAGAAATTCTAATAAGAACCGGACGGTTACAATCAAATCTCACATGATTTCCCTAAGATTTTCTAACTTATAGATTTTTAAAGTATCGAAAAACAATGCATTTTACTTGATTTTATAGAACCCATCAAAATCACAGTAAAAGATGTGAGAATTGGTTCTTCATAAATTTGTATTATAATTCTAGTAAATTCTTTTGAAATGACAATATTAATCGTTCTTTCCTTCACTAATCTTTTTTCCATTTTTTTTGGCCAATGCGTGATTTTCAGTCCTTAAACTATCCCGTCCAAAGTAGGACTTAGTTTACCTAATGCTTCCTTAGCTAATGCATCAACACGGAGCAGATACGGAGTCAAAGCTTTGAAACCAGTTGTACCAGCCTTTCCATAATTCAATTGGCAGAAATACATTTGAAAGCTGCGAACTCAGCGAAAAATAAAGACCTTTCTTTGGAAAGCAGTAGTAGGAGCTCTCCCAGTCGGCGAACAACTCCAAAAGCGAGGGTTGGGGGATGGGGGTTTATGCACTCGGTGCGGAGCTGTTAGGCCTGGGATTTTTTCCCGGTACCGAAAAACCGACCCGGAAAACCCGGTTCGGAATGGTATTTATCCGACGTATATTACCCGGTGGTTATTGTTTTGTGGTATCCACGGGTACCGGGTCGGTCGGGTAATTATCCGGCAACCCGTCGGATAACCCAAATACCCGGCATAGTAATATCATACTCGATCAATGATAGGGTTTAGCGGCGGTGGAGACTTCTTTCTTCGAGTCCCAAAGAAATTGTCGAATCTTCGTCTCTTCCTCTTCTTCTTTTGATTTCAATTTTCGAATTTATATCTCCTCTCCCAAATAAGAAAACTGGAGAATTTACATCGAGATTTGGCCTCTTCTCCTCCGTCTGCATCATCGAGAAATCGGTCGGAGGTACTTCTCCTTTTTGTTTTTGTTAGTCTCCGATTCTGTTTTTGTTAGTCTCCGATTATGATTTGATAGTCTCCGATTGCGATCATTGCTTTAAGCTTGTTCATTTGCGATCTTGTTCATTTTAGGTTAAGGCTTTAAGCTTGTTCATTCATTTGTGTCTTGGTAATCATATATGATTAGAGAAATCAGTATTTCGATCTTAGACAGTAGTTGTTATCAAGTTTTTATTCTTTGGCCGTCGAGAATTGATTTTGTTTGTTATTAAAAGATTTTCATTATGTTGTTATCAGCCAGCTTCCATGTAGTAATCGCACAAAAAGCCCCATCACCTGTCACAGAAATTAATCAGCCATGTTAGGTTTTAACTCAGATGCCTAAAAATTGCTTTTGTTGGCGATATCGAAAACAATAACATCAATTATGGGTCGGAGGCTAAAGCTAGAAATCAGATTTATAGAGATTAGAGAAAAAAAAATATAGAGATTAGAAGTGGGGACCAACCAGAGTCTAGAGATTAAAACTTTTGTTAGATGTCAACCTGCTTTGCGTTTGGAGAATAATTTAAGATGAAGTTGAGTTCTTCGCCGGTGGTGAGAGCTTTAACTCAGCAGATATTGCAATATATAGACGGAAATATGCAGGCTTAGGTAAGATACATACGCTCTATGTATGTGTATTAGTTGCTTGGAGCTTAATTACGTGGAGAGCTATGGCACGTTCTTGGTGACACATACTAACTTGAAAATAGAGCATGAAGTTTGTCCAGAATATGAAACTCAAGCATCTTTTTTTTTAAACTAAAACTGAACACTTTGAAAGAACTAATTGAGATGTGCATATAGTACAGTGAGAATTTTGAGACAAAAATTTGAAATTATATATAGTATAATTAATAAGAAGAGACAATTGTGTATTAAAAAATATTGGGGTTACAATTTAGATTAGAGTTTATATGGTTAATCTTATTGATTACAAGTATACACGCATAAATATAAGCATGTATATATGCATATAACATAAGTTCAATAATGTAGTAAGAATCAATCAAAATTAGGTGTTTGGTGTAGGTGTATACCAGTTGAGCTAGCTGTAGGTGTTTGGTTACCAATAGATAAGTCTTTTCAAGGGACAGTTACAGTTTATCCTATTTGAGGTTTTTTCAAGTGACGTCTTGAGATTCTCTCTTACATGCTCTTTTTGTCCCATTGAATCGATGATCATATTTACATTTATCATAATCAATGAATTTTGTTCACGATCTTTCACACATAATCATATATGATTTCATTCGTGTTTGTTCTGTTATGTACATCATCAATGATTCATCATCTTGTTCATTTTAGTTTAAGGCTTTAAGCTTGTTCTGAATCATTCATTCGTGTCTTGCTAATCATATATGATTAGAGAAATCAGTCTACTGAAATCATTTGAATGAAACTTTATTCATGTTTTTTTTTAGTTTAAGCTTATTCATTCATTTGTGTCTTGCTGATGCATTATGTTTTCTGTGTATTGTTGTTTCAGATGGATTCTTCAAAGCATCAACCAAATGTAGAAGAGGAGGACATTGATAATCATGCTAACATGGAAGAAACAAATGATGATGGTGTTGGAGCATCTACTGCTGCTACTGAAAAAAGCAATGGGAAAAGGAAAGAAACTCATGGAGATAATGATGATTCTCCAGCTGAGAAGAAGCAAAAGAAAACAAGATCTAGCTGTTGGGAGTACTACACTAGAAAGATAGATGATTACGATTATTGCCACTGTAACTACTGTGGTAGAGGCTTTGCGTGTGCGTCATCTAATGGTACCACAAACTTGAATAAGCATGTTGAAAAATGCAAAGAATACCTAGCATATGTGGCGGCTAAAGCAGAAACTCAGCATGTGCTAAACCAAGAAGGTAAATTCAATTTTAAACTACTTTACTTAATATTGTATGTGTTGTCCTAAATTCAAGTAACTAACAAAGATTAACTTGAAACTCGTAGGTACTACTGGTTCTATCAAATTGGGAAAGGTTTCTGAGGCTGTTTTCAGAGAGGCTACAAACGAGTTGATAGTTTTAGCTGAGCTGCCATTTGCCTTCATAGAGAGTTTGGCTTGGAAGTACTTCTGCTACAAAACCAAGCTATACCAGCCTCATTGTCGGAAAACAGCTACAACAGACATAGTGAAGATGTATGCAGAGAAGAAGATGTCTATCATGAAGCTTCTTCATCAGAACAAGCAGAGGCTGTCTTTAACCACAGACATTTGGGTTGCACCAACTACTTCAGCTAGTTATATGGTGGTCACTGCCCATTTCATAGACAGTTCTTGGAAGTTGCAGAAGCTTATTATTGGGTTCAAGAACGTTACTGATCACAAAGGAGAGACAATTTGTGATGTTCTAACTGAATGTTTAGCTGACTGGGGCATTAAGAAGATCTTCACCATCACAGTGGATAATGCAACGGCAAACAGTAGTGCCATGAAGCTATTTAAGGAGAAGTTTGAGTTGGTGGCAGATGATTCTCTAGTGTTGAAGGGTGAGTATCTGCATTTGAGGTGTGCAACACATATTCTCAATTTGATTGTCAAGGATGGTCTGCATGACATTGATAGGAGTGTTTGCGCAGTTAGGAATGGCGTGCACTATGTTAGGTCTTCTGGAAATAGGCAGAAATCATTTGAACTTCGAGTTGATACTGGTAAGATTTCTCGAGGAAGTTTGCCTTTGGACTGTAAAACCAGGTGGAATTCAACATATCTTATGTTGAATAGAGCTCTAAAATTCAGGGTTGCATTTGAGAAGATGGAGGCAGAGGACAAATTGTATAATGACTATTTTGCAGAGGTTTTTGGAGGGAAAAAGAGGGTCGGACCACCAAGCAGAGCAGATTGGGATGACGTGGAAAGGTTAGAAAAGTTTCTGCATATCTTTTACAATTCAACTTTGAAACTCTCTGCATCTACTAGTGTTAGGTCCTATAGATGTTACAATGAAATAGTAGACATTGAAAGGAACCTATACCCATTGAGTCTAAGTAGTGATCCGGAATTGAGAATCAAAGCTGATGCTATGATAGCCAAATTTTCTAAGTACTGGAATCCCTTTAGAGAAATGAATAAGCTTCTTATAGTTGCAACTTTGTTTGATCCTAAGAATAAGATGAAGTTTGCAGAGATAGTGTTTGATACGGTTTATGGTAAGGATAGTGTAGAAGCTGTGCAGCTTAAGAAGAGTATGAATGATATCTTGAAGGATTTGTTTGATGAGTATAGTAAGTTTCTGAGCCAACAAGGTGGTGGCAGTGGTTCTTCTTCTCAGTCCCAAGGGACTTCATCTCACTCGCAGAGTCAGCCTCAGTTTCAAGATCAAGTTTCAGGAGATTTCTTTGATGGAGTGAACTTGGACAGTTCTGTTACTAATTGCTCCATAGCCTCCATTGATAATATTTACAACGATGTGATTGGTCAAGCAGTAGTTAAAGACTCCATGAGTGAACTCGATCTTTACTTGAATGAACCGGTGGTGAATCCTAATCTGATTCGTAGGTCTGAGTTTGATGTGTTATCTTGGTGGAAGGTCAATGCTTGCAAATATCCAGTTATGGCTGCAATAGCCAAGGATATTCTTGAAATGCAAGTGTCATCAGTCGCATCAGAATCTGCTTTTAGCACAAGTGGTCGCATCTTGGATCCGTATAGAAGCTGTCTAACTCATTTCACAATTGAGGTGTTGATGTGTTTTGAGCAATGGTTGAAGTCTGAGATACATATCAATGAAAGAGGAGCTATAACCATTCAGCAGATGCTTGCTGGTATTGAAATGCAAGATGAACTTCAAAGAGGTATAAATATCTTTTGCTCTCTGTCTCTTATAGTATGATTTATATTATTAACTTATATATTCTAATTTCATTTCTTTCACTTGTATTCATTTCAGATTTTGAATGTGAAACTGAAGCCGTCTAATTCACACAAAGCAGGTAATACGTTACTTACTCCTAGTTTATTTCATTTCTTATTTATTTATAAGTACATTTTAGTACAGAATATTAACCTTGTTTAATCTATTTTTCACGTACTTTAATTGGAAACATGGAATGAAGGCAAGGTGGTCCGTAGGAGTTGGTAAGGGATGAAGCAGAAGTGTCCGTTGTTCTTTTATTAGATGGAGCCAGTGTGTTTGAGATACTTAGAGATCAATTCTTGATACTTTCTTTCAAGTATTGACTTCTCTTATGTCTCCACATTTGTTCTTTCTTCTTTTATCTTTTTAAACATTTAGTAATCTTAAACTCTTGTTATGCTTTTGGTTTTGAACTTTAGGTGTTTAGTTGTCTTGCAATTCTTTAAAACTTGAGTTAAGTGTTTGAACTTTGAATGTTTTGGTTATTTATATTTCGGATGTGTTTTGGATATTTTCGGTTTAAATGTGTAGATTTGGTTGAAATTTATCCGAACCAAATGATATCCGAATACATTTCGGTTTGAAATAGTCTAACCCGTACCGACCCGAAAAAACCGGATCGGATAAGTTACCGATCCGACTATTTATCGGTCCACATATGGGTATGAAACCTTCATATCCGAGTTACCCGTATCCGACCGGATATCATCCGAACCCGACCGGTTCATCCGGAATCCCAGACCTAGGAGCTGTTGAATCGGTTGAGCATTTGATGCTACACTGTCCATGGGCAGCACAAGTGACCTACATTTGACCCCCTTTGCTTCCCTTAACCTGGCAAATATTCCCATTATGTTGGACTTCTTTAAAGGGACCTACCGGATCTATGTGCTCCCTCCTATTGGAGTCAGTATAGCCTCTTTAGTATCATGAGTTTGCTGGAACCTTTGGACAGGTCGGAATAAGCTTATATTTGAGGATATTCGGATCACTCAGGAGGAGATAATGGTTGCAGCCATTCGGGGAGACCAAAGCATGGCAATCGGCCCCAAGAGCAAAGACCTTGTAGACGAGAGAGCACACCAGTGATGCAACCGGATCACCAGTACCTCAAGGGCATTATGTGCTTCACTGATGTTGCGTGGTTGAAGGAGACGGAGTGTGCAGGACTAGGAAGGATCTTCAGGGCCATTACAGGGAAGTGCTAGAGGAATTTGCGGAGCCGATGCGAGATATTCCATCACCTCTCGCGGCTGAAGCATGAGCTATGAGTAAAGCTCTCCAGAAGGCTCGAGACAAAAGTTTTGATTGCTTACACGTATGTTCAGATTTTGAGGTTTTAATTAACCTACTTCGAAAGAAGGAATCGCATACGGAGATTCATAATCTTTTGTTCGAGATTAGATTGCTAGCTCTTGATTTCAGGAAGTTATCCTTTTCTTCTGTACCTCGCGATGCCAATATGTTGGATTGTTAGCTAAACAAACTCTTTCTGTTTGTAGTTTGTCGACGGTTTCGACATAATTAATAAAAATTATTGTTTTGACCCAAAAAAAAGCTAAGGCATCAACATTTATGTCCACATTGCGTGAAATATGAAAGAAAGATAAAGAAGTGAAGAGTGGTACAAGGCATCTAATATCAAAGAGAATGCCCGTAATCTCGTTCAACTCCAAACCCAAGTTAAGGGTGTTGATGAAGACTTCGCAGTCCGAAAAAACCCGAAGGTCAGTAATTTGCTCCGAAGTTGCCTTCGTGAGTGCAAGAAGTAGAGCTAATATTTCAGCCACAAGGGCTGATGGTATGAAGCTCCGAGCTTCTGATCCTTGTAGCTTTTTTGTTTCCCCTGGAGTCTTGTATAATCCAACCCATGCCTCCTTGATGAGTTTCAGGTTTCCATGCTCCGTCGATAAAACAAGATAAGCCTTTGGTGAATTGGTTTGGTGTATTCGTTTGGCTTCTCTTGGTTTGTTGAACTGGTTTGAAGTTTGCTTCTTGCCATTCCCGTGCTTCGTTGAGTGCCAATGTAAGTGTTTCCTTTGCTGTAAAGTCTATGTTTTCAAACACAAGAAGGTTTTTTGTTGTCCACAACTTCCATAGAACCCAAGGGAAGAGAGCCGTTGACGGCCTTGAATTGTGTATACAAATTTGTACTGAAAGGGAAGGCACGGGGACAGCAAAATGTCTTGTGAGGGGGCATAAAAAGATTTGCAATTGTCACAAGTATGTTTGCCCACCTGGTATGGGTCCATGGTGAAGAAACTGGTGACATGATAAACCCACAATTTTTTGTTTTATTTTCTATTTAATTTATTTTACCCTTTTATGAATTTATATTCCAATAACTTATGCTAGTATTTCTGAGAAGAGTTCATATAAAAAAAAATAAGAAAGTGGGATTTGATATTTGCATTTGCGATTGTAATTGATTTCTCTTTTTATTTTATCTTTTTTAGACATTTTTTCATGGATATAGATTGAGAATAAAACTGTTTTATTGGATTTGCTCTAAGACATGATTTTGTAGATATATATATTGGAATTAAAAAAATGGTTTACGACTAATTTTTCGTGAGTTTTCTAGTGAAGATTTTCACCGGAATGATCTTATTTTCAACATGATATATAGAATCGTCCTATTGAACACTATGATTTAGTGTACTCACTTGTTAAAATCGAAATTGATTTGAATAAGAAATAAATATTGTTGTAACTTAGAGATGCCAAAAAATGGTGAACATGATAGATAGAAAATACTGAATAAATAGCACGAGTAAGAAACAAAGATTCTGCTTACCAACTACTTCAAATTGCTTAACATGACCTTCAATCTGTGCAGCTGAAACCAATTTTTATTGCGAATATTTCAAAACATGGATACTAGAAACACTGAGAGATTATCTGGATTCTTGCTTGGAAATAAAACGCCTAACATGCGAGTGGCCTCTCCTAAATCCAACAACAGAATCATTTCATATAGCACAAGGAAATAAATTACTTGCATAGCAAAGACTTGTATGCACAGGAGACTAAAGATTTACATAATGATTAGCATTTACCACGGTTTTTCTTTTAAACCTGAAGGAGAAACATGTACTCTTAAGCAAACAAAAAAATAGCCAACTTTCAACAGCAGTTTAAGATGACCATCATGTAATGGATTAGAACAGCCATGCAGTATAATCTTTCTATCTTCATCTGACCCATGCTTCTGTCATAAAGGTAGAACTACATCCATCATTATAGGTGGGTTTACTTGTGTCAATTATACGAGAACATTACATTTTCTGCATGTATCATCTTATTTTCTTTTTTCTCAAAACAAATATTTGTTTGGAGTTGAATTTAAGGAGTTGAGTATTAAAATATTAATTCACGAAATATATAAAAAATATAAATAGCAAATCCAATCTGTAATATTAATTCAAATGTAAATTCAAATGTCTCCAAAGCTTTTACAACCCCCAAGATTTTTTCTAATCTAAATATAAGCATATAGAAATTCTTTGATATAAGTTATAAATGATTCATGTGATATTATTTTTTAATCCTGATTGGATTTGAAACTCCTGATGGAAAACTAATCCAAATCAAAAATAGAATTCAGAATCCTAAAGAACATAGGATTATAATTTCCTTATCTTTAGGTCAAACTAAACAAGTCCTTTCCTTATAAATATACACACACATGACCGATGACCAGTCGTCCTTACACACACATACGAATTTTAATCGAAAGAGAACAAAGCGTTTGTTGTATACTTGTAAGACGAAGATGAAAACAATGATTGAGAGCGAATCCGAATGGAATGGATACTTTATCTATATAACAAACTTCATTGGACAAAGACTAAGTCCATCGAAACTCATACAATACATCGAGTTGATGAAACTATTTAGGTCTGGGAGTATAGAAGAAGACAAGCTCTTAAAGTCTCTTCTAGATTTGTTTGAAGAAGACGAGTGTCTTTCTCAAATGTTCAACAAACTTATGGAACCAGAAATTCGAGAGTTGATCAAAAAGAAAGAAATTCAAGAAGAGGCAAAGAGATCAAGGAAGAGAAAATCCAAGAATGATTATGAGGTTGAAGAAGGTGAAATTCAAGAGGATCATCGTCGTGTTCGTGTTCGTTGTGAAATTGGTTTGGAAGAAGAAGATTTACCCATTAAGAAGAGAAGCAAGTATAGAGTGGAGCCGAGTGGACCTCATGTGTTGAAGCCTCACGAATTTGTATCAGAAATAAACCAAAATTGCGAGAAATAGCTTTAATTAGAAGCCTCAAAGATTCTATGTAAATACTTGTTGATGTGGAGAAGAAATAGGTTTAATTAGGGGTTTGCTCTCTTTCGCTCTCTAAAAGTTTAGTTGTCGTTTGTGGTTTTTAGTTGTTGTCTTTCCTTGTTGTTCGTGTCCAACGTTTCTTCTTGTATCAGCGTCTACTAGCTCCTCTAGGCCAAAGCAACCGCAAACAAGCTAATAGAAAGCCACACAACCGACATCTAAGCGCGGCGTCACGAAGCTTTTTGATAACATTACCTTTTCTATTTAGCTGAATTTCCTTTTTTACGCCAATTTACCTTTTTTAATTAAAATCTAATCAAGTCAGGATTATGTATATTTCTATTCCTTGTCAAACTAAAACAATTCTATTTCCCTATATACACTAGATATTGAGACAAACACACGTAAGAATTAAGAACCATAATATTTAGCAAAAAAACAAAAAATTAAGAACCATAATCAAAAGAAAAGCATTGTTGCAACTTAATGACAATGGCAAAGAAGATCGAAAGCGATGTCGATTGGAAACGAAACTTTTTGAAGCTCAAAAAGAGATTAAGTTTACCAAAACTCAAAGAACACATCGAACAAGACAAACTCTTTAGGTCTTTAACTCTCCCTTTACTATTTAAAGAGTACGAAGATCTTTCTCAACTATTCAAGAAAGTAAAAGAAGAAGAGATGCAAGAATTAAAAAGGATTAAACTTAGGAAAAATCTAGAAATCTTCTTTGCGATTTTCTTGAAAAAAGTTGAATCAATCGATTCCAAGGTCCACGAAGAGGTTATGAACACATTGGTGCGATACGGAGAAGGAAACGTAACGTTAAGCGAGCTCAAAGAAAATATTGTTTTGGTTCTTACGGATCATGAAGATTTGGTTGGTGAGTTTTTAGAGAATGTTGAGGAACCGATTGATGATAATGATTTTATTCGTCTTCGTCGTCACAAGATGTTTTTGGAGAAAGCTTATAAAGACACGAAGAAGAGGTGTGTTTATAGACCTAAACCGTGTGGAACTATGAGGAGGAGGAGACCATACTAAATCCTTGGTTAGCAACTGAGTGAAGAAATTAGTTGAATTTCACTAGAAGTTGTTTTTACGTATTTTTATTTTATGAAAAAAGTTGTGCTCCATAACAATAAAACAAATAAACAACAACGAAATTACATAAATAATTCTTGTTCATTTAACTGTCATGAGAAAGTTAGTATATGTGCTTTTGCACGGTTTAATTGTAACCATTAAATTAATTTAATAAAATTCATTTCAATGTAGATATTTGTGTAAATTTACTTAATTCTGTCACTGTAGATTAAATTTTTTTTTTAATCAAAATCTGAAGACAATATATAATAATGTCCTCATTTTTTAGGCTTCTTGATTTGTAATGTTTAAAAATAAAATCAATACTACATATAATTGAATAAATGTTGTTAACTATGCTTAGCAATTTAATATTTATTAGAATTAATAATGTGTTGGATATTGAATAAAATGTAGTTGAAATAAGTATAGCAAGTGAAAGAGTGTTGTTTGGCCAATGAAATAGTAGATGATTAAAGAATATAAAATGTTTGGATTTGGATATGAGTATAATAATTACTAATAATGTAATTAATTAAATTAAAAATATGAGAAAAAAATGAGAACTTCACATATCATCTCAAAATGTTTCTTTTTTAATATATAGAAAATATATTCTCGCGAACATCTAATTTATCAAGTTTTTTTTTTAAACAATCAAATTAAAAAAAATAGATATTTTAGATGATTTCTTTTTCTTTTGGTCGAAGATGGTTTACTTTTGTCACTTAATCGTATGAGAAACACACAAGTTTGAATTTTCTGAATGCAATTTTTTTTATCAATACGATCAATAACAACACTCCATGTCTAGAGATTCATGGTATTTTAGAAGACATTAGGAATTTGTCTCTAGATCGTGAAATTTTATCCTTTGAATTTGTTCCAAGATCGAACATCTCCGATATCAATTAATTGGCAAAATTAGCTTTGTACCAGTCTTCCGGTTTAATGAAATTTTAGATTTGACCAAAAAAAAACACACACACAAGTTTTGTATGTGTCATATTATTGATCCGTATTGATAGTTCTGTACGTGGTGACATATATAATTTTGGAGTTGAATGGTATTTTTTTCTTTTTGTACCGAATTAAATATTAGAGTATATACATCCACGAAATATTTAAAATTTTATTTATTGAATTTCAATCATCGCCAGTGCTATTTTCTCAATTATATTTCCATTTTAATTATAGAGAGTTTTCTTTTTCCTTTTCTAAATTTTACCTTTTTAATTTTTATTTCTTAAGACTTTTAGAAATTTATATATAATACTCTCAACAATTAAAATTTATAACTCTCTCCACTTCCTTTGTTAAACGAAAATCCCAAAAAAAAAAAAAACTTTAGGGTTCGATTTCTCTCGCCATGTCCGGAGAAGAAGAAGAGAACGCCGCCGAACTCAAGATCGGAGACGGTACCTCTCTATTCCCTTGTCCGATTACACCTCAGAATTAGGGTTTTGCTCTACACGAATCGAGAGACAAATTTCTCTCTGGAATTTGATTTCGTTCTTTGTACAATTCAGAGTTTTTGAAGGCAAAGTGTTTGATGAACTGTGAAGTCTCTTTGATTCTTGAACACAAGTATGAGCAGCTTCAACAAGTTTCAGAGGATCCTATGAATCAAGTTTCTCAGTAAGTATTATTATGCTTCTTTAAAGATTTCAATTAGTCTACACTTATTCATATTAATTTGAGATTGGACTATCAATGGTTATTGCTTAGTGTTCTTGGTGAAATTTTGGTTGAAGAAGTTATGTTTTTGACGTTGCAGAGTGTTTGAGAAGTCTCTGCAGTATGTTAAGCGATTTAGCCGATACAAGAATCCAGACGCTGTTCGACAAGTTCGAGAGTATCCTATTACTTGATTGAGTAGTAGTAGTTGCATTTGATTCTAGTTTTCTTGATGAGAGAGTTTACAGTTTTGTGAGAATATGCCAATGATTTGTTTACCTTAACTCAGCTTTTACAGAATACTGAGCAGGCATCAACTCACTGAGTTTGAGGTAAGATGTTTAAATCTTTTTTTGAGATGGGATTTTTGTTATCAACTAGAAGACTTATTTGCATTGGTGTTTTATTGAACAGCTTTGTGTTCTTGGAAATCTCTGTCCTGAAAGTGTTGAAGAAGCAGTAGCAATGGTTCCTTCTCTTAAGGTAAAAAAGAATATTGTCATTTTTCTTCTATTTCAAAAAAGTAGAA
This sequence comes from Arabis alpina, assembly GCA_900128785.1. Taxonomy (NCBI): domain Eukaryota; kingdom Viridiplantae; phylum Streptophyta; class Magnoliopsida; order Brassicales; family Brassicaceae; genus Arabis; species Arabis alpina. The sequence continues at coordinate 6,022,484 of LT669795.1, forward strand.
ATAGTCTTTTTTGTTATCTCAGTGGATTTTTGTGTATAATATAGACTAAAGGAAGATCTCATAGTGATGATGCAATTGAGAAGATGCGCACTGATCTTTCCCTTGTCAAGAGATTCGACTAGTGCAAGATCATGGTGCTATATTCGCCTTCTAGTTGGTGTGTGATCAGATATCTTTGGAGGTAATTTTCCATGTCTGAAATTATGAATGTTTCATTGCCAGAATCTTTGTAATGCTACCTTAATGTGTAATTTACAATGGATGGTCCAAACTTTTCAATGAAATATATAATCTTTTCACTGAGTGAAGCTTTAGTTCCCATCTCTTGGCATTTTTTGTTTTTGCTGGGCTTTGGCTTGTTTTGGAGGCTTGAAATGCTTTCATCTTCTGCTTCTCTCTCAGCTCCCTTGCTCGAGCTTCACCATTCTTCTCCAGGTAATACTGAGAAACGTCTTCAACATCCTTCAACATTGTAGTCCCCTGCATAGTCCTGTAAAAACCACCATCATCTAACATTGTATTCCCCTGCATAGTCCTTTAAACCACCATCTTTTACAGGTCATCCAAAAGCTGTAAATCTTGGGTTCTGTTTACATAATCACACATTAGATTGCTTCTTACAATACAGTAGAAAGAACAAGAATCACATTTTCAAGAGTATCATTCATTATTGAAACGAATAACATTGTGTAGTCCCCTGCATAGTAAGTAAAATAAAGAATGCCAAGAAAATGAATCTTAGTCCTTGGTAACAACAGAAAGAAGTGACTGATTATTTGATCATATAAGCAGAAGAATGATAATTTCAAACATTGACAGAAACAGAGTATAAGGTCTGAAAGAGTCTGTCATCAGAGTGAAGAGGCTCATAAGAGAAAACAGCATCGCACCACGCGACGGTCCCCCAGACTTTGCCACCCTCACGCCTCTCCAACGAGATCTCCGCACAGGAAATTTCCATTCTCTTGACATCATCATCATCCCAGACGAGCTGATGACAATGTTATCACCGGAATTGCTGAGTTTGGACCCCGGAAGTAAGTCTTGAAGTCATCTACGCACGCCCAGTCCAATATAATAAGGAACATAGTGCAAAAATTGCAAAAAAGTCATTAAAATTTAATAAAAATTGCAAATATGGCATATTTTCTAAAAAATAGATCTAAAACCTAATAAATAACTGCAAATATCACATTGACTGATGCAAATACACATCTTGTACCATACCAACACCGGGCCTACATCTACGTAACCATGGTTGAGCATATAGCAATGCCACACATCCGACATCTCACCACCGAATCTAATCAGACTCGAACGAAAAGACCGTTGAAGATCCTCCAAACCATACACCTTCCTCCACTTCATCTCCCCTTTCCTCACCCCATTCGAAGGCTCACACCACATTACATTAAGTTTGGTGGGAGAGTATGCAGTTTCCAACTATAGATTGAAAAATATATTTAAATATTAAGAAAGTGATGGTTTGGAAGTAATATTTAAATACAAATTACAAGCGGGGAATTGAGGCAACCTGGAATATTCTGGAACGTTCAAAATCACATTCATGCTCCTTCCCTTATTAAGTCGGTGTGAGAAGTTGTTATGGAGCGATTTGATGAGCCCAATAAAGAAAGCCGGCTCAGTTTATTCATATAGAGTAGAGACGTTCTTCTTCGTTCTCCTTGTATTGTCGATTTCGAAGCCCTAGATCTCCAAGTCGTTCCCTGATCCTTCCCGCCTAAGGTACGCTAAACCAATAATGGAATTTGAACCAATAATAATAGATATTAGTTAGAATTTAAGAATACATAAACCAATAACGATAGATTTCCAAAATTCTAAAAATCCATACAAATCCAATCCATAATAACACCCTCTAAATACAATTAAACTTTCTAAACTAAACAAGATATTAAATACACTCTTCTTCCATTGGATTCTTAAAATCCTTATAACTAAACTTTCTAAATACACAAAACTCTCTACAAATTTAACAAATCTTTGGATTTCCAAAATTTTAAAAATTCATACAAATCCAATCCCCAATAACATCTCCTAAGTCAATAATACAAGCAAGAAATTTTGCCAAAAAAGGAAAATCTCACATGTTGATTTGATTATTTTTATAGAATTGATTTAATTATTTTTATATCATATATTCCTCCACTCCATTGTATTGATTTGATTATATATAAAACTTCATTTAGTTATTTTTATATTATAATTTTCTCCATGATTTAAAAATAATTAATTAGATGGTTGAAGTCTTCTAAGTTTTCTCAAAATTAGTTACTTAACCGTAAGAAGATATAAAGAACTTTTAACTTTTTATTCATATATATTGATTATGAAGTTATTTTCTTAATCATAAAACATTGTTATTTAAAATTTTCTTCTCTAACAATTATATTCACAAACACATTTAGGATCTCCACCGAGTTTGGTATCTACAATACATTTTCCAACTCCATTGTATCCTGAATAGCAACTTAGACGACAATCAACAGCGACACATGGAACTTTTGGATCAATGATTATGACACATCGACCTTCCGGATTAGGGGCGAATGGAGGTTGGTGGGAGATGGTGCAGTTGCCCCCTATAGATTGAAAAAGATATCAATATTTAAATGTCATGTGATGTTTGGAAGTGGAAAAGATAAGAAATTACCTGAGAACACAAGCATGAGAATGAGGAAATAAAAGCATGATAACTTGGCCATGTTCAATATCACAACAAATAGAATTACTAGTGTTTTGTGAATTACAGATTGCTTTTATTGTTTTCTCAAAGTGAATGTGTTCTAACCTTTGTGTTTATATACTGATTCATGATGTTTTTTTTATTCACATAAAATAATAAGTATAATGCAAGGAAAGTAAATGAATGTTCAAAAATGTAAGGTTGACTACATCGATTAATATGTGCACCTTCTTACCATACTAAAATTATAGTAATAAACTCAGTCAAAATAAAAATTTAAATATGTTTCCAAAAAGTGTTTTTTTCTCTATGCTTTAAGTTTTAAAGAGTTTTTTAGATTATTTTAAAGATTTTATGTGATTTTTTTTTGTCAACCTTACTATTAATCAGAAACTACCACCCAAGATGGAAATCCAACTCGGTGGAGTATTGCTTACATAAGAAAAATTAAGGGCTCGAGATCTTGCTGAACGGGCGAGACAGTCCGTCTTCATATTAATAGAACGTGATATGAGGGATAAGGAGAAGTTGGGTAGACGATCTTGTAAGCTTGACTGAGAGAATCGATTTTATGTGATTTTATAAAATTGAATTATAAAATTATCTGCAATCCCACCTAAAACCATGGGATTTGATTTTTTTTTTGGAGGAACACTATTCATTCCTCTATTTTTAGAGTAGAACTTTTTTATTTACAAAGTGATCCTCAATTTCAACATGTTTTCATTTTATACCTAAATAAATATTATATGTTTTAATTTCATATTTAAATAAAATTATATTAACAAAAACTAGGTTTTTAATTAATTAAAATTTTAAAATATAACAATGAAGTTCATTTCTCATTTTGAAATGTGTTAAAAAAAATTTATCATAAATGATTGATTTTAGTCATATCATATTTTTTGTTGGTTTATAGTTACAAATAAATATATTGTGTAGAAGTTGTAAAATTTAAAAGTAAATGGTTTGAAGAAATTAATAATTAAATAAAAGTTCAATCTTTTTAAAATAATTTATTTTTGAAGTAAAAAAATAAAGTTGACCATTGGAGTAACCCTTTCTTTATTTTTAGATAACTCTATTTTTAAAGAAATAAATAGAGACAACCGTTGGAGATATTCTAAGACATGAAAAAGGCTGCCAAGAGGTTGATCAGATTGGCAAGGGTCATCAGGCAAGACAATATCAGACCACTTGACGTTCTCCCCAAATTTCACCATATACTTGCGCTTCTAAAACGAAATCTCCTTACACCAAATCTCCAATATCTTGATATCATCATCCTCGACAAAGATGACAATGTTGCCACCGTCTAGATCACAAGAGTGTAACTTTCTATCTACCGCACAAGAGCTTAAAACCTTCCACATTGTACCTCCTTCACTTGGAAAGATGAAGAACCAACTATCCCCGATTTCCGTCTTCCGAATCTTCTCATTGTATTGTTATACTATTAATTCTGATATATTTATATTAAACTTCACTTAATTATTTTATATCCTAATTTTTGCCTGATTTTAAAAAGATATATTAGATGATTGATGTCTTCTGAATTTTCCCGAAATTAATTACTTAACCGTAAGAAGATATAAAGAACTTTAAACTTTTATTCATATTTGTGGAAGTTATTTTCTTAATTATAAACATTGATATTTAAAATTTTCTTCTCTGACAATTATAAACACAAACACAACTAGGATCTCCACCGAGTTTGGTATCTACAATACATTTTGCAACTCCATTGTATCTTGTATAGCAACTTAATTAATTAGACGACAATCAACTTCCTAACATGCAACTTTTGGATCAATGATTAGGATACATTGATCTTTCAAATTATAGGCGGATGGAGGTCGGTGGGAGAGAGTGCAGTTGCCCCCCTGTAGAATGAAAAATGTATTAATAAATCTCATCGAATATTAACGAAGTGATGGTTTGATAAATATTATATCAAATACTCAAAAAAGTAAAACATATACAGTAAAACCTACCTCTGTAAATTAATAAGAGAATTATGATATTTTATCAATTTAACGGTATATTAATCTATCGAATCACTAATTCAATCACAAACTTAATTCGAGATCGAAATTTTTATTAGAGTATTAATTTATAGAAGTTATATTTTATATTATGGTGTTTTACTTTTTTAGTGATGGTTTAATAAATATTACCAAACATCAAATACACACGTGTGAGCGGATCGACGGTCTTATATGCTTTACATCATGTAAATTTTAAATTTAAATATCATGTGATGTTTGGAAGTGGAAAAGATAAGAAATTACCTGAGAACACAAGCATGAGAATGAGGAAATAAAAGCATGATAACTTCGCCCTGTTCAATATCACAAACAAAAGAGAGTTACTAGTGTTTTCTGAATTACAGATGATACAAGAAAAGCTATTTTCTTTGCTTTGCTTTATTGTTTTTTCGAAGTGATTTTTTTCTCTAACCTTTGTGTTATACTGATTCATGATAAGTAAATGAATGTTGAACAATGTAGAGTTGGCCGTTGACTACATTATGTGCAAGTGTTGAACCCAAACGGGCAATACAAGTGGTTGAAACGGCCAATGTAGGGTTGACCGTTAACTACATTGGTTAATAAGTCTTAACTAAAATAGTACCAGTGTTATACGCGGAATAAAATATTTATCAAGTAAAACTAATATAATTTTAGTATAGAACTATTACACGGAATTTAAAATCAATTTTACATATTTAAATTTGCGATTATATATTTATAAAATGTATTTCACCCGTAAGTTAGTTAAAACCAACATAGCATATTTTTCAAAAATACGAAATATAATTCAAGATAAACAAAATAAAATCGAAAATTGCATATATAACCTAAAATTTATCACCAATTTCTGATCTTATAAATTAATGATTATTTTAATCAATATAGATTAAACCATAATTCTTCTTTGTAAAGCTAATTAATGGATATATGTTTTTTAGTGTAATTTTATTTTATTTTGTTCAACTCTTTCTTCTTCATTAAACCTTAAACAAGGGATCTTACATAGCTGCAAACGCATATATTGAAAGCAATACAAGTAAAAAAGGGAAATAACAACATGAATTTCAGACAGCGAATCCAAAGCTGGATGCGTCATAACACTACTTGAACGATAGATTAAACGGCTTGTATCAAGGATCAATGCCGGAAGCTTCTTAGCAAGGGCTTCAAAATCGATTTTAGATAAATCGATTTTCAGTTCTTTGGCCATTAATGGAACATGAACATTATAAGCTGCCGTAACGGCTAAGTTTTTGGAGACACACTTCAGAGAAGTGGTTGGAATACATTCCTCCTTGTTGGAGTAAGGTATCACGCCATAATCGAGTTTAATCAAACTCATTACGGGTAAAAATTGGGTTAAAACCCTGAACTTACAACACCAGCCTATGACAAGAGTGAAAGCAACGAGAAAATATGTTCCCGATGTCCCTGCGTTGGTGAGGAATGGGAATGTCATTTAATATATAGAAGATATGTGCACCTTGTTACCTTACTAGAATTATTATAGTAATAAAGTTAGTCAAACAAAAATTAAATATATTTTCAAAGAGAATTTTTTGGCTCTATGTATGCTTCTTTATGTAGATTAAAATTTTAACATGTACAGACGTTTTAACTTTATCAATGAGGACAAGTAGTCTTGTTATGTCAGTGGTGATATACACGTCTATTTTGTGTACAGAGAAAAGGAAGAGCTCATAATGATGAAGCCATTGATAACATGCTCACTGATCTTTCCCTTGTCAAGAGATTCGAGTAGTGCAATATCTAAGATTAAGAACATATTTCAGTGTGCTATATTCGCCTTCTAGCTGATGTATGATCAAATATCTCTTGAGTTAACTTTCCATGTCTGAAATAATAAATCCTTATGGTCAGAATCTGTGAAATGATACCTTATGTTAAATGAACGTAATTTTCACATAATCTCACCTTAGCTACCTACAATATAGAAGAAAGAAAAGGAATCACACTTTCTAATAAATAATAAATTCATTATTGAAACGAATGTCATGCTTTAAGCACAGGGGCGGCCCTGAGCTAAAGCTGGTAAACCTTGTGTTTTACGCGCCAAAAAATGTTATCTATTTTAGGAGCATCAGTTTGTCAAAAAACGCTTTGTAATCTAGTGGTTGATCCCGGAAATTGTGTATTTTAGGTCAAGTGTTCGAGCCCTACAATATATAAATTATGTCAATTTTTTTATGCTGTTTTTTATGGGCTTTAATTTTGTTTGGGCTTTAGGCAGCATTTTGTGTCGGACCGGGCCTGTTTAAGCAAAACAAAGAATGCCGAGAAAATGAAGCTTGGTCCTTGGTAACAACCGAAAGAATAGTATACATACCACAAAATAACTTGTTGGCAATGTAAGTTGTAATGCGTATTTTAAAGAAGTTGATCAATAAGCAGAACAAGGTTTTGAATGATACGACGAATAAATAGAAAATTTAAAGTAAAAGTAGAGAAAGTGTTTCAAACACTGACAGAAACAGAGTATAAGACCTGAAAGAGACGGTCGATAGGTTGATCAGAGGGGCGAGGGACATCAGACAAGACAACATTAGACCACTTGACGTTCCCCCAAATTTCCGGCCAATTTTCGCCATCCTGGCGCTTCTCAAACGAAATCTCCGCACACCGAATCTCCACTCTCTTGATATCATCATCCTCGACAAGCCGGTCCCAAAAGATGACAATGTTGCCACCGGAGTTGGTGATTTTGAACCCCGGAACTAAGCCGTGGAGGCCGTTTTTGTAACCATTATTGAGCATATGGCAATGCCACACATCCGCCATCTCATCACCGAAATGGATCAATCTTGAATTACAATGGAAAAAACTCTTCCAGATGCTCCAAACCATACGCCTTCCTCCACTCGAACCTCCCCCATTTCCCAGGCAAACCATACAACTTCCCCCACTCGAACCTCCTCCATTTCCCCGGCTTACACCACATGATTCTACCGTCTAGATCACAAGCATATAACTTTCTATCTACTGCACAAGAACTTAAACCATTCCACATTGTACAAACTATCACCGAATTTCCCGTCGCGAACCTCCTCCTTCTTGTTCATCACCGGATCAGGGATAAGCACTCTACTCCAAGTTTGCGTCTTTGGTCGAATACCTCTGCCCAATTTGAGGTCCTCGCAGCCTCCAAACACGTATATCTTACCGTCTAAGACTCCCGCACTGGCGTAAGACCGAGCAACTCTCATGGAGGGAACGTAGCTCCAAGTGTGAGTCCGACAATCCAAGAACGAGACACGCGATGTGTCCTTAAAGTCTACAATTCCACCAATTACATAGATCCCCCAACCTTGGGAAACAAAGGAGGCTGCTCTCGGAGTTGGGAATGAAGGGATCGGGATCAGCCGATTATCCGCAAAAGAATCTTTTTCCCCCCGCCTGAGGATGAATCAGCGCAGGTTTGGTTCAAAAAAAGTGTCTAACAATACATACACGCAATCCTCCTTGCAACCCATTCGAGCTCGCATCGCGTAGTACTCAGGGGAAACCACCAGTGAACGGTAGCTCTTTGAGACAAGAGATAAGGCAGCGTGGTCTAATCTTGAGATGCGGGCTAAGCAGTTTAGAACCATCTCATCTGGCAAACACGATAAACCACACTGCAAAGACGGAGACGTCTCTTTCTTCTTCTTTCTACGCGGTTGCTCCAACGACATCATCGTCAAGTATAAGGTTTTATTGTGTTTGAGAAACAGAGAATGATGTCAAGTTTGGTCTTTTTATAACTTCTTCGACGCGGGAAGAAAAGGAAAAGTTTCGTGTTGTATAAGTTAAATAAAAAAAAGGAAAATTTTATGTTAAATCATCTTTATATAGATTACTAAATATATACTAATTACTAAATCGACTAATTGGTAATAACACTATTTACATAACCTAAAGGTATGTGTTTTGAAAGCTTTAATGCCATCTCTTGGAATTTTTTATGGATTTTGATTTTTGTTTAGAAGCTTGAAACGCTTTCATCTTTTGCTTCTTCCTTGCTTCTCTCTCAGCTTTTGACATCTTTGATTTTGCTTTCATTTTTGGGGATTTTTCTTCCAATTCTGCTTCTCTCTCAAGCTCCTTGGCTCTAGCTTCTATATTCTTCTCCAGGTAATACTGAATAAACATTTTTTTCATTCAAGTTGCACAATTTAGAATGATCAAATTTGGAAAAAGAGGAAAAAACTAAGAAGAGATTTTGTTACATTGTAGTCTCCTGCATAGTCCTTTAAACCACAGTCTCTGACTTCGATAACTCTGTTCACGATTTGTTTGATGAAGTATCGATCGTGTGAGACAGCGATGACGGTGCCTTTGTACTCATTTATCGCCTCCTGATGAGACAGAATCAAAGAATCAGAACTTACTCACAGTTTGGCTAAACATAAAAGAGAAGAGTATTGATTAGAAACCTCAAGCATTTCTTTTGAAGGTATGTCTAAGTGATTAGTGGGTTCGTCCAACACAAGTAGAGTAGATGGTTTCACCATGAACTTGCAGAAAGCAAGGCGTGCTACCGCAAGAAAATGGCAATGAAAAACACCGAAGAGCCAATGTATACAAGTACTACTGAGAATGGAATAAGTACTACATCAAATACCTTCTCACCACCACTCAAAAAAGCGACATTTCTATCGAGCATATCAGCTTTGAAGTTGCAGCGACCAAGAAGACCTTTTATATCATCAATTCTCCAATCTACAGCAGCTTCAACAACCGTCTCAATCACAGTTTTATCCAAATCTAGAGCCTCTGCCTAAAGCCAACAAGTGAGTAAAACCGTATTTTACGATTCCTCTAATAAGTCCTTTCTTCACAATAAAAATAAACCTGATTCTGCTCAAAGTAGTTTGGCAATACATTGTGCTCCCCAAGAGTCACTTCACCTCTCCTAGGCTTCTCCAAACCCATAATCAGCTTCAATAATGTGCTTTTACCGCACCCGTTAGGACCAATAATCGCGATTTTCTCTCCTCTTTCGACCGCTAGATTTGCCTTGTTGAATAACATCTACTTGCATCACAAACATATCAAAAGATGAGTCCACACACAAGTAAACAACATTTTTAAAAATCTATCATCTCACCTTATCCTCAAAACCAAATTCAAGATTCTTAATAGTGACTACAAATCTTCCGCTTAATCCACATTCCGGAAACCGAATTTTCATTTGTTTCCGCTGAAACGGTTTCTCTATTTGCTCCTCTTCTTGGAGCCTCTCCAGTTTCTGTTCATTAACATAATCAAGAGAAGTAAGTTCCATACATCCTCTGCTTCATAAGTACTAAATCTTGCTACTAATTTCTTACCTTTTCCGCTGACGAAGCACGACCCGAATTTGCTCCAGCACTAAGCCTACTAATCAAATCCTTTGTTGCTTCAATCTCTTTCTGTTGCTTCTCCCAAGCAGCATACTGAGCTTCGACTAACTCTGCCTTTGAAATCACATATTGAGAGTAGTTCCCGTCGAAAGTCCTCGACACGCCCATTTCGGTTTCCACAATTTTAGTACACAACTGATCAAGAAACGCTCTATCATGTGATATTATAACCATAGGCACATCTTGCTTACTCAAGTAACTTTCAAGCCACTCAATAGTATCAAGATCCAAATGATTCGTTGGTTCATCCAAAAGCAATAAATCTGGATTCTGTTACACACATAATCAATCACAGATTAGCTAAAAACTTCAATACACCAAAAAGAACCACATTTCATTCATATACCTGAAGCAAAATCTTCCCTAGTGACATTCTCATTTGCCAACCACTACTAAAAGAAGCAACAAGCCTATCTGCATCTTCCGACACAAACCCTAATTCCGACATCAACTTACTAATCTTAGCATCAACACTATTCAAATCAACTTCTTGAGCTTGTCTCTGCAACGAATCAAATTCATCAAGTAACTTTCCCATTAATTCTAAATCATCAACAGATTCTTCAATCATGTTCTGTAACTTCCCAAGCTTTCTTGTGATCTCCATCTCTTCTTGAAACGCACTCATGAACTCTTCTTTCACTGTCTTCCCCATCGAAACCTCGAATTCTTGACTCAGAAAGGAAACTTTCAAATTGGGTTTGGATCTTACCACGTTACCTGAATCGGGTTCTTCTTGACCAGTGATTATCTTGAGCTGTGTTGTTTTACCAGCCCCGTTTACTCCGATTAAACCTACTTTTTCTCCTTTCTTCACTTCCCAATTCACATCTTTGAGCACTCTAACGCCTTCGTAGCTTTTGCTTATGTTTTCGAGTCTTACTCCAGAGGAAATAGTAGACGCACCGTTGTTTGATTGCTTAATGGTACGTTTCTGATCTTGATGTTCGGTCGTGAAGAGTGATTCTAGGTCTGAATTGGAAACTTGGGCTCTGATCTTGGAGATTTGTCTTCTAGGGTTAGAAACAGAGGAGGGGAGTTTTAGTGTGAATGGTTTTGGGTAAGGAAGAGGATTAGTGGAGAAGGTGGAAGTAAGGTTTAGGCTATGGAGATTCGTTGTTAAACCCATTTTTGCTAATCACTTAGACATCAAATGAATAAATGAATAATTTTGATTGTTGAAAATGTGGTTTTGAGAATAAAACAGAACAAGAACTGCAATTTTCATGGAGTTTTAACCAACAACGACTCTCTCGAGGGTTCGATAGCGTGAGCTAGGAGTCTCACGAATGCACACGTACGTTAGTGAGCTTAAGGCTTACAAATTGCCACGTGTTAACTACCTTCTCGAATACCACGTCATAAATTGTCCAGATCAGCCTCCCGATTATTTTTTTGGTCAACGGTCAAAATAGCTAGCTTTATTTTTGTTTTTATAAATTTACTCTCTTATTTTGTCAACGGTCAATAACATATTACTTCAACTTTTAAAAAAACCTCACCCATAATTGTTTGCAGTAAAAAAATTAGAATAAATTCTTCGATCACATCATTGTAATCTTGAGTTCTTACTGTGCTAAACCCTATCTTATGCAAATCATTGTGCGTGCAGTACTTTTTCTTTGGTAATTCTTGCATTAATGATTGTAGCAAAAAAAAAAAAATCTTGCATTAATTATTTACCTATGTATATGGCTAAATCAAACAAGGGAGAAAAACACACAATAATTGATAACAAACGAGTACACACCAACCGAAGAAACAAAAAATACAATTCCAGTTGAAGAATATATCCTCTCTCTTTTTTTAGCAAAAAGAATATATTCTTATACACGAGAATTAATCATATAATCAATGTCATTTCCTAAACTGAATTTATAAGAATGAACTCCGATATTTTGAAAAGCCGCAAAGTTGTACTACATATATCGAAAGCATACGATATCTAAGGTAATTAGTAGCTATTTCCTTATTTCACTGTTAGGAGATAAGATCATCGTAAAATCTAAATATTGTATTTCCTTAATTAGATTGTTTAATCACCATATATACCAATATTCGGTGCAAGTGAATCAGTAAGATCTTGTATAATAATCACAAACTCGTAAACAATAAATAAACTTTCCATCACAACATATAGGACATTGAATTCGAACACTAAAACCTACACGCTTATGAATGTACAATAAACTCTTGTTCATTATACTATAAAAGAGATCTCACATTCCTTAAATCTTCTTCATCGTTTCTCGATTCACAATCTTCACGAAACCGATGAAACTCTAGGAGTGAAAGATCTTCATTTGAGGTAATGTTCTTCTAATAATTTCCAATTACGAAAAAGTATATAATCACCACTAATCCTGTATTTTTTTTACTTTGAACAGAGCACTTTTTTTATCAAGAAATATATACAAAAATGTACCAAGAAACCCTACATTTTTATCATCAACAATGGAAACTTGCGGTCCAAGAAAGAGATGAAGCAAGGGAACAACTAAAACAATCACTCGCTAAACTCTCTCAGTTTCAAGAACTCTTCAACACCATTTTGTTGTCGGAAGAACAAAAACTTTCCCTTTATTACCCACAAACCACAGAGGAGACAACCGATCAGTTCTCCGGCGAGTCTCAGTCGCAATTCTCCTCTGCATCGCCGATGGATTTCGTCACCAACTCAACCGTTAATTCCTCGCCGGCGATCTGTGATTCTGATTCTTACAGCTTCCAATCTAATAAAATGGGTTCTGGTGTTGAGAATCTGAGAGACTTTGAGACGGTTGTGTTGGAGATGATCGGAGGAGTGTTGCCGGAGAATGTTAAGTTTTTGCAAACTGTTAGTGAAGCTGGTTCGTTGGTTGAGTCATTGTTCATAACCGGTCCGATTCCGAAATGGAGAAATCCTCCGGTTCAGTTGTCGAGTCAAAGACCGGTTCTACGTGGAAATTGGAATTATGGTGGTTTGGAGTTTGGTTCGGGGATGCTAAACCGGTCTTTTCCAAGCAAAATGTCACACTTCGGTTTGATGTCTTGAGTTACGCATGAAGTTTAGATGGTTCGGTGACATGTAATGTTTGAATGCTTTTGTATTGGTACTAAAGAATTGATTTGATCCAATCGAATAATTCATGTTATCTTCTTCTTTTTTTTATCCTTTATTCATAATACATTATTTTGATTTTGATTCTTTTATTTTAGTATTTTTTGAGGATTTTGTAACTTATCACGGAAAATAACAATGAATCATGAAAAATTTTAGTATTTTTTTGTCAATAAAAATAGAGAAACTAGACAAAATTGAAAATTTGTCTTTGGGTAATGCAATGAATTGATGCACTAACAGCTCGGAGGTGTTAATAGATGAAACAGCTTCAGTTTTAATTAAAAAAACTAAAATTTATTGTTGATAAAGTAGATGTTAAAATTGTTTCAAATCCTCTTAGTATCATTACAAGAAAACAATAGAATTTGCCTGAAAACTCAAAATCAAAATTGCAATATAGGTATGTCAAAACTCCTGGAATATCGATCACTTTTTTTGAGTTTCGAGTTCTACTATTTACCCTACATGTGAAATGAACTTAACACTAACTTTCCAAATAAAAAATGCAATGGTAACATGTCAAATTTAAAAAAAAACTAATGCATGGAGTGTTTGATTTCTCGAATTTTACTATCAATATTAGACATGAGACTAAATTATTGCAATTATGTACAATTTTTGTCCAAATAATAGCAATGAATTTGTTTTGATAATCAAATCATAAATTGATATGAGCCCAAATTTTGCCATAAAAAACCAAACCCTAGTATATATAATAAGTTTCTTAACATGCAGCCGCTGTCATCTAACTTTGATTTCGTCTATTTTCACTTTGAGGAGTGATAGCGGCGCAATGGCAAAATGCTTCTTATATATTGGGTCAGACGGGAAAATTGGGTCATAATTATAGGATAGAGGAAAATTTACATTTAAAACAAAAAAATAAATAAATAAAGGATGCTTTTCTTTGGAAAGTTTTATTAGCTAACAAAATATAATTATCTATGTTTGCATTCATATCCTAAAATAATACATAAATTATCACTCATCTAATATCTTTAAGGGGCCCTGAACTCCACAGTGGCCCCATAAAGGGACTGAGCTTTGGATATAATCTCGACAATATTAACTCGCTTATTCTGAAAGAGTAAAAGATTTCTGGCTCTCCAGATATGCCAACCAAGAAAAGGTATCAAAGAGTATTGCTGGCGTTCATGTGGAATTGAATTAAAAAGCATGCTAAGATTATCGTAGAGAGATAGACTATTCACCCGTGAGAGAAGCGCATTAACAGGTGCCAAATTCCAGACTTCTTTGGCCACCCTGCACTCAAAGAAAACATGATTGACAGATTCTTCATTGGCTCCAAAGAAGAGGCAAGAAGAAGTAATATTCAGTCCTCTTCTTCGCAACTGCATAGCAACTGGGAGTCTGTTATGTGTGAGCCTTCACCAAAACATTTTGACCTTTGGAGGAGCCTTAAAATTCCATATTGTTTTAAATAAGCTTTCCAGTAGAGGATGAGGACTAGATGGGGAGCTAGAGATCGATTGAGTGGCCAAAGAATGCTGAAGATGGTAACTTGTTTTGACTGTGTAGAGGCCCGACTTTGATCAAATTGTGCTGATGAACAATTTTTTTGTTTTTATAACAACGCCAAAACAACGTCGTTCCCAATTTAACAGAAATCTTAAACGGTTTTTAAAACCGTTAAACGATTCAGTTAACGACGAGACTAATTCGGTGTTATCAACGCAAACTTCAAATTTATTAAAAAGTCAACATAAGTTGGAGTCTTTTTTATACCATAACGAAGTTTGAGAATTATTTAGCGTTTCCTGAAAAGATCGAATTTTTTTTGACATTTTATTGTTTTTATAATAATTCCAAAACGACGTTGTTTTCAGTTTAACTGAAATTTTAAACGGTGTTTAACCCCGTTAAGCGATCCAGTTAAAGGCGGGACTAATTCGGTACTGTCAACACAAACTTTCGAATTTATTAAAAAATCAACATAAAGTTAGAGCATTTTCCGAAAAGTTCGGGAATTTTTTGACATTTTTCCCTCTTATAAAGTAATACATTGGAGCAATAACTTCATCTCTATTTTTTTTCTCTATAATAGAGATCTCTAAAATAGAGATGGGTTGGAGATGCTCTAAGAATCGATTTTTTTGGTATATTACGGTTCCATAAATTCTATACATGAACCGACCCAAAACCGATAGGAACCGAACTGGATCCGAACCGAATATTTATAAGTACCCGATGAATCCTAAATCTTTATAACTGAAATACCCGAAACCGAACAACTCTTACATGGATCCGAATCGATTATTTATATTTAGTTTATCGGGTATCCGCTCGGGTTCGGGTTTTCGGATCTAGAAATTTAAGACCCATTCGGGTATTTATGATTTTCGAATCAGGTTCGGTTCCTTGCGGATTTGGTTCGGGTTCGGATACCCGTTTAAATTTGTAAAAAATGAACATTTTGACACTAGATCCGCGTGTCATATAGTACTAAAATATACTCCCTCCGTTCTCTTTTGATTGACGTTTTAGAAAAAAAAATTGTTGTTAAATGATTGATTTTCTCAGATTTCTATGCATAATTAGCTCATTTTTTCCCATTATATCCTTATTTGTTTTTCCTTTCTTTTTTAGCATAAATAAATAAAATACAATAAATTAAATTACAAAAATGAAAACTTTTATTTTATCCATGCTTCGTAATACGTACGGTCAACTTTTATTCCATCCATGCTTCATCACTCACGTGAACACGGTCAATGTTCATCACTCACGTATTTCTTATATGGGCCATTTATAAGTACACACAGTCAATATGGTATATATAGCCAATCTTCTGGAAAGGAAACTTCATGTATTGGCACTAAACAAAATTTGAATATTTTAGACAATGAAATTTTTGGCTCCAAAAATTAGTTTTGTTTCAAAATTTACGTTATATAAGGTGTGTGAATGCCTAAATGTGTTAATGACATGGTTAAGGTAAATGGGAATCTTCAATATGGGAAAATGATACAAAGAAAAAGTAAACACAATTAACTCATTACACACAAGTCTTTTTGACTTCTTCTTACGTCAATTTATGGAATATAATAATTTATGCTTTTTTTTTAGTTCTTCTTCAATTAATAATAAGGTTAGAAATGTAATTTTTTAAATTTTCTTAATATGTGTGTTTTTGCTAAAACATCGATCAAAATAGAACGGAGGGAGTAATAATTATACTAAAAATTTAAAATTCAGAACTCATTTTGAATCAAAGCAGCTTCCAAATACTAGCAAGACCAGTCTGATTTCACTTCCAAATCGAAGACCAGTTCAATTCACTTTTTCTCTCCTTCTCGTTCTTCTTCCATTCTGAAATTTAGGGATTTGAGAAAAAATCTCAAACTTTCGAACCGATTCTTCTTTCTCCCTCGCAACTGAATCGCAACTAGGTAAAACTCGATCTTCTTCTCCTTGACTCCTTGTCTTCTTCTTAGTTGTTTTTGATTTTTTCATCTTGTGAAAACATGCGAAGTCTTTAATTCGATTTTGTTTCTGAAAAATGCTGCATAGTCTCTGCTTTTTGCTCGTGTACCTCGTGGGTAAACGAAAATGAGTTCCCTTTTGTAGATTATTGAATTTAGGCAAGTAATATATGTAATTCATATTACTTCCACATAATCTCAAAAGCGCTGGTATGTTTGTTTTTTACTGTAATCTTGGGTTGTTGTGACTTGTTAAATCATCTCCATGTATTGATTAATTACCAGAGATGAGGGATGATGATCAGAGGGTTATAAAGCTAACCCTCAAGTGTCTCCGAACCATTCTTTAGAAGTTATAGGGTATACAAATGTTGCCTTAGAATAATTATGCTTTTGGGTCGTTGCCCTTTGCTCTTTGGGTTGTTGCAAAGGAAAGGTTAGCTTAAAATGATTTTGCTCTGCATAATTTTTTTGCATTGTATTGATAACTTTACAAAGTTTGGATTAAGGCTCTCCTGTGAAATGAATTCCCATATTGTATTGGCAGGTGCATAATGGAACTCTCTCAACATACTCCAACACATATTGTATTGCCTCCGATTAGATACAATATGGGAGAAAACATCAAGCCGTTGAATATGAACAACTATGCATCATTTTCTTATGTGCAGACTCTTCAAAAGGAACTGGGTGATTCATTATTCTCCCGATTGAGGAACACCTTCCTTGGCCCTATAATCGAGGCAGGATTACGGCCGATAGATGGATTGGCGTTTTCTGCGAAAGCAGTTCATTTCGTGTTGTCAAGGCGGATTATGACAACACGAACAGACGAGCTCTCGTTCCACTTTGGTGGACAACCCATGCGATTCTCCTTATGAGAATATTATCTGGTCACAGGTTTACCTTGCCGGGAATCCAGAGAAGAAGACAGCTGTAGTGGTCCCTTCATCGATATAAGTGGGACACGACACACTTGTGAGTACTTGTTAGCTTGTATCAAAAGTGCGCCTGCAGAGGAATGCAAACTTAGGCTAGGGATGTTATTGATCATGGAGAGTGTCTTCTTTGTGAGGTATAAGATTGGTAAATGCTCCTTTCCTAATTATTATCCAGAGTTAGCAAGAGATAAAATGATGGCTTATCCTTGGGGAAATATCGGTTTCAAGACTATGATGGACTCGGTAAATAAGTTTACTTTTCCTCCAACGAAGAACTATGAAGTAAAAGGGTTTCCGATGGCTTTTCACTTGTGGCTGTTGGCTTTTTGTGCCATTACTGGAAAAGGAATTTGCTCGGTTGGACAACAACCATTTAGATAATTTTATATGTGCCAGGTATTCAAGATTTTATATAACTCTTTTGTTCCTCAGTTCAGAATATTGGAACTTTGTAATCTCCTCAGTTCAGATAATTTTATATGTGTCAGGTATTCAAGAACTTTGCATCTTACGTATGAGGAGCTTGAAGCTTTTGAAAAAATGTATGTTTATCAGAAGTATCATGCATTTTAAGAAGTTCTGATGGCACTCCTTTGGAAAAATTTGTCCATGATGGTGGTGATGAGCTTGGTAAAGTTGTGACTCTGGTGAAGAGAGAATATTGGATAACTGCTAGGGACTGGGATATGAACTTCATTGATTTGGAAACTGCAGAGGAATACATTTCTCAAAAAAGTATGAGATTCCATACTCAAGAAGATCTGTCTGCTGAGAACCAAGAAGGATATGGTGTGGGCCATGATGAGAATGAGTTTGAAGAAGGATATTTTCTCGTATTGTTCAGCATGAAGACCATTCAGCTGGCCCGTGCCATATCCTTCATCGATATACCTTGCCGGGAAATTTTTCCAAAGGAGTGTCATCAGAACTTCTTAAAATGCATGATACTTCTGATAAACATACATTTTTTCAAAAGCTTCAAGCTCCTCATACGTAAGATGCAAAGTTCTTGAATACCTGACACATATAAAATTATCTGAACTGAGGAGATTACAAAGTTCCAATATTCTGAACTGAGGAACAAAAGAGTTATATAAAATCTTGAATACTTGGCACATATAAAATTATCTAAATGGTTGTTGTCCAACCGAGCAAATTCCTTTTCCAGTACTGGCACAGAAGCCAACCGCCACAAGTGAAAAGCCATCGTAAACCCTTTTACTTCATAGTTCTTCGTTGGAGGTGAAGTAAACTTATTTACCGAGTCCATCATAGTCTTGAAACTGATATTTCCCCAAGGATAAGCCATCATTTTATCTCTTGCTAACTCCAGATAATAATTAGAAAAGGAGCATTTACCAATCTTATACCTCATAAAGAAGACACTCTCCATGATCAATAACATCCCCAGCCTAAGTTTGCATTCCTCTGCAGGCGCACTTTTGATACAAGCTAACAAGTACTCACAAGTGTGTTGTGTCCCACTTATATCGATGAAGGGACCACTACAGCTGTCTTCTTCTCTGGATTCCCGGCAAGGTATACCTGTGGCCAGATAATATTCTCGTAAGAAGAATCGCATGGGTTGTCCACCAAAGTGGAACCAGAGCTCGTCTGTTCGTGTTGTCATAATCCGCCTTGACAACATGAAATGAACTGCTTTCGCAGAAAACGCCAATCCATTTATCGGCTGTAATCCTGCCTCGATTATAGGGCCAAGGAAGGTACTCCTCAATCGGGAGAATAATGAATCACCCAGTTCCTTTTGAAGAGTCTGCACATAAGAAAATGATGCATAGTTGTTGATATTCAACGGCTTGATGTTTTCTCCCATATTGTATCTAATCGGAGGCAATACAATATGTGTTGGAGTATGTTGAGAGAGTTCCATTATGCACCTGCCAATACAATATGGGAATTCATTTCACAGGAGAGCCTTAATCCAAACTTTGTAAAGTTATCAATACAATGCAAAAAAATTATGCAGAGCAAAATCATTTTAAGCTAACCTTTCCTTTGCAACAACCCAAAGAGCAAAGGGCAACAACCCAAGAGCATAATTATTCTAAGGCAACATTTGTATACCCTATAACTTCTAAAGAACGGTTCGGAGACACTTGAGGGTTAGCTTTATAACCCTCTGATCATCATCCCTCATCTCTGGTAATTAATCAATACATGGAGATGATTTAACAAGTCACAACAACCCAAGATTACAGTAAAAAACAAACATAACAGCGCTTTTGAGACTATGTGGAAGAAATATGAATCACATATATTACTTGCCTAAATTCAATAATCTACAAAAGGGAACTCATTTTCGTTTACCCACGAGGTACACGAGCAAAAAGCAGAGACTATGCAGCATTTTTCAGAAACAAAATCGAATTAAAGACTTCGCATGTTTTCACAAGATGAAAAAATCAAAAACAACTAAGAAGAAGACAAGGAGTCAAGGAGAAGAAGATCGAGTTTTACCTAGTTGCGATTCAGTTGCGAGGGAGAAAGAAGAATCGGTTCGAAAGTTTGAGATTTTTTCTCAAATCCCTAAATTTCAGAATGGAAGAAGAACGAGAAGGAGAGAAAAAGTGAATTGAACTGGTCTTCGATTTGGAAGTGAAATCAGACTGGTCTTGCTAGTATTTGGAAGCTGCTTCGATTCAAAATGAGTTCTTAATTTTAAATTTTTAGTATAATTATTATATTTTAGTATTATATGACACGCGGATCTAGTGTCAAAAATTTTCATTTTTTAC
Source organism: Arabis alpina (assembly GCA_900128785.1). Classification (NCBI taxonomy): domain Eukaryota; kingdom Viridiplantae; phylum Streptophyta; class Magnoliopsida; order Brassicales; family Brassicaceae; genus Arabis; species Arabis alpina. The sequence continues at coordinate 6,042,869 of LT669795.1, forward strand.
AAATTTAAACGGGTATCCGAACCCTAGATTTATGATTTATGATTTCCATAATCTCATTTCATTCAATCCAATAATCACAGTCATGGTGATCTCAAAGAAGAATAACACCCAGAAAAAAAAAGAAACCAAATCTCAGAAAGGAACCTGATTGAAGCGGAAGGCGGAGAGTGACATAAGTGTAGAGATCAATGGCGGCAGCTACTGCGGTGGATCCATGGACAACCGCGTGCTCGCCTGCGAGAATGATCTTCCCAGGAGCTCTTGATTTCACTTCCATTTTTCTAAATCAAACACAAAGAGAATTGTTTCAGATAAAACAGAAATAAAAGAGCTATCCAGATTCTACCAACAACGAACTGAACCCCCACTCTAGAAGAAAACAACCAAAATGGTGAATCAGATCAAAGGGCATTTGCATAACTGGGATCTGAAGATGAAAACTTTACAAATTATGACCAAAATGGTAAATGTGAAACAGATCAAACACAAGCTGACAAGTAGAGAAAAAGAAATCCTTCTTCCTTGTAATTGACTAATAGATCGTATCTCAGGCCATAAGATTTGAGCAAGAGAAGATCAAATCTATAGACACAAACATCGTACCTGAAATTGCAGAGATAAATAGCCCTAGAACTAGAAGATAAAACAACAACAAAATAACTGTCTGAAGCGACGAGCAAGTGTATATAATTAACCAAATTGTGAGAAAGCAAGAAACCGATTGTGGTTTAACTTTCCCGGTTAAGAATCTAATCGAACGTAATTCGACTCAAAATTGGCAAAGTTCTGTCGGAACTTAAATTACTACAATATGGGCAAACGGATATTTATAAAGTAAAAGACATAAACAAACCGATAATATTAAAATACTGATACAAGAATTAAGAAAAGAACGGATTTTTGCAGAAGCAAGATATGATCTTTATCCTTAATTCTAAAAACGCCCCGTAGTATGACGGTTGTGTGACGTTCCGAATCCCAAGATACAACTGCAATCACCTCTGTTTTGCACAACTCAAGAACAGAGTCTAACGAACGCTAGAATCTGTGTTATACTCTCAAACACAGAAAATAAAATAAAATAAAAAGGTGAGAGGATTTTTTGTTGTTGTTTCATTACATGATGATGATCATGTGTGTATTGATTCGATTAAATCTTCAGAAAGAAGGAGCCTATAGCTTGTCTTATATAAGCCAATATGCCAACGTTTATAAATGTATGAGCCATAAAGGGAGAGATGGAATTAAATCTCACCATAACTATTTTTCAACATGAATTAATATTATAAGTTACAAATCCAAAATTGAATTTGCACTTAAATACCAACATTACGTTAAAACTCATTATTTGTAGAGATGTGTGTTTGACTTGATCAACACTTATTTCAAAATGAATTTAGGCTACAAGAATAAATCTTTTGAGCCATAAATCCTTTTGTGAAATCTCGAAGCCCAAACCCGAAGTTCGGTCCGAGTATCTCTTTTTTCCACTTTATATATTTAAGGATTTTATATCCAAATTTCCAATGTAGAATATTTGCTAGTTTTTACATTTAGACAAATTTTGAAGCTTTACAAGTTTTCAAGTTTTCAAGTTATCCACTTTGGACCTCCATTTCTTATTCAAATCAACTTTGATTTTGACATGTGATTACACTATGTAATAGTGTTTACAGCGACGATTTTATCGTGCCTAACATTCGGTTATTCCGGATGGACGTCTCTATCAGAAAACTCACCGGAAAATGGTCGTAAACCATTTTGTCAAAAACGAGTTCCAACAGGTTCCAACTTCGATTTGTACTCCATTTGTCTACTTAAGGCTCGAATTTTGGAACAAAATATCAGTTTGAGGTCGAATTTCATCAGAATCGAGTTTCGGTTTATTTTGGTTTTTCCAAAACGTGTAGAGATAGAAGAAGAGGTACGGTTCGAGACGCGAACAATCCCATACGCATTTAGCAACGGCTATTTCTGTCGTCTGTCACAAAATTGGGATTAGAAGTAGGGTTGGGCATAATAACTGGTACCGATTAATCGAACCGGAACCGACCCGGAAAAACCGTTTAATATCGATGTGGGTAATGACTAAATTAACCGGTGGGTATGAAGCATAAATGTAATTGGTCTCGGGTATTACCCGTTACCGAACCGAGACCCGTTCGGTTAATTCCTCACCCGCAACAAAGCCTCTTACACCTCTAGAGTCGTTCACATTTCCTTGATAAGAATATATACTTTCCCAAGAAAAACTCTTTTCTCCTCAAGAATTTGGATTTTCAAATCTCAACTTCCCATAGATTTGCATACTTGTTTTTATTCTCATATATTTTTGAAGATTTAAAACGAATTTGATTGAGAGTTTAAGATGTTTGGCTTTTGTTGTTTTGGTTTTAAGAACTTGTTTCAATTTCTATTGCTATGGCTTTTAAAACTTTGATTCATTATTTTGAGACTTCTGTTTTTTTTTGTACATAGCCAATGAGCAGTTGAGAACGAAGACACATGTGAGGTGAGAAGTTATTTATTATTACCATACAAAAGGTCCATTTCGTTTTTAAATTATAAAGCCCATTAGTCAATACATAATACGATAACTCATTCATTAGTTCCTCATTTCGGTTAACTCGGTCGGTTTCGGATCCAACCGATTTTTAACCGGAACCGACCCGTTATACCCGGTTGCCCAGCCCTAATTAGAAGAGACAGATTTATGATTCTAAACATTAATAATCACAATGGAGTCAACATTTCTAATTTTTCATAGTAAACGCGTTAATCTAAAAATACATTAATACCCCTGACATTAGATTCTTTTAATTGACCAACACTGAAACGAGAGAGAATCAGAATGGCATTCTCGTGATTATTACAAACTACCTCGGACTTTCCGTAATTGTTCAGTGTTTACATTATTATTGGTCATAAACCCAAAACTGAAATAAAAATTAAATTTTGTCTGAAAATTATAAATTGAGCTGTTATTTTGCTGTAATAATTTATTTTTCTGATATATATGATTCCAGTGTCTCTCCATCTTTCTCTTTAGCTACAATCATATCTATTGTACTTGTCTTTTACAGATTTGAATCGTATGGAGGAAGATCGAAAAGAGGTATAAACCAATCTTCTTCTTCTTCTTCATCTGTTTTTTTCTATCTTACTTTCTATGTTGTTACTTTCCCGAGAAAATTTCTTGGGGATAATTCGGAAGTGAGAACTATAATTAAATCGAGATCTGCTTGTTTTATTGTGCTGTTTGTCGGAAAATCGAACATGGGTTTTAGTATTTTTTACAAGCTCCAAACACTACTGATACTGTTTATAGTGAAGATCCTAAAGTTTCTCTCTTTTTCTTCGCATCTCGAAAGCTGAAATTTTGTAATCACGAGGTATATAAAGTTTGATTTTTTCGGTAATCTCTATGGAATTAAAGTACTAAAGCTCTATAAAGTCAAGAACTTGACATTGTTTGATAGAGAATTCGTCTTCTTGATCCTTTCATTAGCTAATGATGCATCGCTTTGTAAATATAGTAGCTCTGTTTCTTTTTATGTGTCAAATATGAAATTTTTATAAAATTGGTTAATGTTTTGTTCAAATTGTGTTTTGTAGAAGAACACTCCATGGTTATCAGTACCACAGTTTGGTGATTGGGACCAGAAAGGAGGAGGAACAATGCCTGATTACTCAATGGATTTCACTAAGATTAGAGAGATGAGGAAACAGAACAAGAGAGACCCTTCTCGAGCTAGTTTAGGTAACGAGGAAGAGCTCGTTAAGCAGTCCGAGTCAGCGACAGAAGCAACGGCTAAGCTCACGACAGTCCATAGCGAAAACCATCAAGAGTTCTCTCAGGATCATCATCATCACCAACCACATTCTCCTTCTGTAAGATTTTATAAGGTCTTTGGTTTTGATTGTTTCAAATATAAATAGTTGCATCATTTAAGAATTTGGTATGGTTTGTTTTGGAACAGACGAGGAGAGGCATTTTCAGCTGTTTCAACTGTTGCGTTAAAGCTTGAAGGTTTCTTCATTTGCAAAGATGCAGAGTTTTATTTATGTACTGACTTCAATGACTTGTGATTTGAATATGAAATATGTAATCTCATGACACTTGATGTATGTTTTGTGTCCATTTGTCTCTCTTTTCTTCATGCGTATAGCTCTATTACTAGTAGTTATGATAACTTGATGCAAAACATCATATACCAATTCGAGTTCGGTTTTTACTGACCATTCAAAAAATATGGTGAATGGTAGGTTTCAGAACTACTAAAGCTCATTAGTCCTAGCTTACAAGTAATGAAAACAAACAAGTAAATGATATCTAACAAAAAAAACATTTTGTAGCGTAATTGAAATGTAGTAAGATTGAGTTTGTTAATTTTCGTGGTTTCCTATCAGATGATATCAGTAGATTTGTAATTCTAAAAAAATATCTATTGAATTCTAGGCTTGTAAATATTTGTTTCCATTGTTTAAGCCCAATGTCTTTTAGAAAAAAACCCAATTCTAGGATTTGTAATATTTGTCTTTTAGAAAAACAAATGGGCTTGAATGTAAGCCCAACAACAAATGGGCTTGAATATAAGCCCAACAAGTATCTCAATGCTGTGAAAAATAAGTAAAAGATGGGCCCTACAATCATGCAGACAAATTTGTCAACTGTCAACATCATATGTTTAGTCTTGTTTATGTCCCAACTCCCATGTCCCTACCTGCCTTAGGCCCTTAGGTTTTATTTTTCGTTGCGTTTATGAAAACCAATTTTGTATTGCAATGGTGAAAATAAAAACTATGCTCCAAATGGTAAATTACAAAACATAAGTTAATAAAAATAAGTTATTGATGGCCTACTAGCTTGTGGAATAGTGGTTTTGACTTTTGAGGGTCCAAAGATTATATAGGATTAGCCGATTAGAAGACTACCACAAATTGTGAATTGCAAATGTACTTTGTAAGTAGTTTATGTTACATAAGAAAACATAAAATGTTATGATAAATAATTGTGAACGACTGTTAATTAGTGGCGGAGCCGGAACTAATTTTCATGGGGGGGCAAAGTATACAAAAACAAAAAATATGAAAGGGGCATAAAAAAATTTCAGATCAAAAATACACCATACAAAAAAAAATCCATCCGGGACAACTGCTCCACCCTTTTATACTCTGCCTCCGCCCCTGGTTAATTCATTATAGTAAACGAACTATTTCTCTCATTCTCATTTTTTCTTATAAACTTGGCAATGAATTATTTCCAATGGCCTTTCCTGAAAAATGATGTGCTTTCAACGATATTCAAAAAAGGAGAAAACATCAAACTCTTTTAGTTTTAATCATACAACCCATTGCATTCTAAGCTCTAATCGTGCCGAGAGACTTTAAAATTATTAATCGCTAGTAAAAACTTTTGAAAAATGATATATTTATCTATGTACACATACTATTCTCTACCAAATGTTTATACGACATTAAAATAACATCCATATCGCCTTAGAAGAAACAAAGTCACATTGCTTTGGTTAGATATAAATTAGGGTTTTTGTTTCGACAGGGATAGAAATTGGGTTGTATTATATGTCATTACAAACATGAAATGGTCAATTATAAAAACAATTCTACTTTAATTAGGGCTTCGAATGGTAACCACATGCGCCAATCCGAACAGTAACAAAATTTATATTTATATATGTGTATCTAATAAAATTTATATTTATATATTTATGTATATATTTGTTACTATTTATCCCGCACCACACTGCATTATCACCACTCGGAGTAAAAGTTTTAAATTTAAATTTCTCCTCGGAGATCATATCATGTTTCTGCATTATCCTTGCGTACACAAATACATAACATGTGAACGACCAAAGCCATCTCCAATTCTTGCTTTCAAGATGTCAGAAGAAAATTGAATCGTCCTAAATTGTCAACCAAATCAGAAGGATTCTTGTTCCACTGACACGTTCGAGCAAACATTGCATACAAACTTGTCGGTGAGAGGCCAAAGCGATATATAACTAGATAGTTTTTCCTAGGAAAATTTCACGTTACAGTTTTTATGATTCATTTGTGGCATTAATTATACGATCTTGGGATTGTCGAGATTCATGTTTCTTATGTCTTAGTTATCGTGCCCTTCGAATCATTTATTCCACCGTTGATGTTAGTTTATCGTTGGATTTTTCCGGTCACGTATCATTGGATTTCCTAATAAAAATTTACTATAAATGTGCTCAATTGTGTTTTAGAATATTCACATGAAAAAATGGTGGATGATAAAATACTGAAATCCATCACATAATTTTAAAGATTTGCTATAAAATAAGCATTGTGTGCTATATATATCGTTAAAATTTATGTCCCATATTTGATTCTATAAAAAATAAAATAATTGTAGGTATATATGATTTACAATAATGTATCCTCAATATGATAGATAGACTTTACATTCAAAAACGTTACATCCAACGGTACAAAAAAAAATCAACTAATGAAGAGTTAGCTTATAATCAAAACATGAGTTTACGATTTTTTTATATAAAAAACGTGTTCCGCGTTCTAAGAGATGTAAAATAATTAAATAAACTCTAAATGACATACACGAAAGATCCGAAACTATAATTAAAATTGTCAGCATGATCAACATAATCAAAACATAAGTTTTCGATTTCTTTATATAAAAAACGTGTTCCGCGTTTAAAAGTATGTAAGATTAAAACAAAATTAAAATAACTGATATACACGAATGATCCAAAAATTCCATAATTAAAATTGTCCTTGATCAACATATATAAACCATGAACGTCATCGATATTCATATCACATATTCATATCATCACTAAAAGATTTTTACTTGGTTATATTTCTTTTTTGGGATTATTACATAGATGAAAAATGAAAAAAGTGCATAGCAACATGAAGCCTTCTGGTATTAGCCCATGAAGGTAGACAATTTTAACAATAGAAACAATAAAAACTGGAACTTCACTAAAACTTCACAGCGATATCAATGTTACCAAAGATTTCCAATGCAGACAAGATCTCGAAGTTACAACATATCTAATAATGCAATGATGTTTGTTAATTCCAAGCTTATATATTGCTAGCAAACTTCAAAACATCCTTCCATGTATGATCGTGGGGAACTAAACTGCATCTAACCGTAACAGGTAGATCACTGAAATCGTTTTACTAACTTCTAAAACAAGATTACAACAAAGTAAGCATATATTGTTGTGGAACGCTAAAAATCGACCTTAAGCAGACTTTTGACTCGGCTGGATTTTAATTCATTTTGGACACCCTTGAGACTACAAATTTTCCACCAACGTATTTCCACAACCATATTCTCAATTTCGATCTATGGTGACTTTATGTGGTTACTTTAAAGATTTAAGAGGACTGCGCCAAAGTGATCTACTATCATTTACTCTAACTGTCACCAAAAGATTATACTTCCCAACTCAAAATGTTTACTAATTGAAGCATATGGTCATCTTAATCCAAATAGATGGGTATGAAAAAAAATCATATACATGATCAACTTTTGTACCTGAATCTTAAAGTTTTACGAAACAAAGATCGCATTTCTCGGATGCAAATATAGGAAAAGGTACAATGTACTTTGAGTACTTAGGGGACATTAGGATGGTTCATGTCTCCTTATCATTTACTCCTTTTTGTCTACCCGCCCCATTCCCTGCCAAACCTCCCTTCTTCACCATTCATGCTTTTTTCTTTTTTCACCCATTTTTAAAAAAAATATTTATATACATTAATTAAACGCAATGAGAATTATACACCGATCCATTTCGGTGAATTTTCTATATATGTAAATTTTGTTGACAGATGTTGAGATTCGAACCGGTTACCTAATATGTTTAACATGGAGAATGGGTGATTTAGTGCCTGCCAATCCCAGCCTCTAAGATTCCACCCCGGATTCCTCTTAACTTTCACCAATCTGTTAGGACTTTTTAAATTTAATATTCATAAACATTATCTTTAGAAAATAAAACGGTAAACGACGAGCTTGAAATAAGCAACATACAAATTGCATGAGCCGCTTGGTTAACCGATTTTCTAATGAGATTTGACTGTGTTAACAAATTGTTTGTATTTAAGATTATTATATAGACTCGTAAAGGGCCAAACTGTTATGTGAAAGGCCATTTGTTCAATGGGTAGGTCAAAAAAAGGAATGATTTACATCAGGTTTGAAGTAGATTTCGAAAATATTTAATATTTAATTTTATCTACACATTCATGTTTCACAAATTTGACTGAACAGTGAGTCCTTCGATGCATTAGTTTAGTTTGTATATAGTGGTTACATTTAGCGAATAGTTAGACCAGTATATATGTTATGTACGGTTAAAATATGAATATCAACTATGATAAATGATGACAAAATCGAAAAGAGAAGGATAACTCCCATCACTTACATCTTTGATACCAAAATTAGAATCTCATCGTATACGAGTTTTTTTATCTACAAAATTTTGCGATCAACAATTTTTAATTAACTATCGATACACGATTGATTGCCCATTTTAACAGAAAGTTGCTTACAAACGACAATTTTGTAATAAAATACTAAATTCATCACTAATCGATCAATAAATCCACGCGTAAATAAATTGTAGGGTGAATTTGCTAAATAACCAAAGAAAAAACTATATCTAAATATGTATAGGATAAAAAAAACAACTGCACGATTGGTTACCCATTTTAAAGGAAAATTGCTTATAAACGACAATTTAGTAACAAAATACTGAATTCATCACTAATCGATCAATAAGTCCACGCTTAAAAAAATTGTATGTATAGAATAAAAAACACAATATGATATCCAATATAAACAATTGTATCTACCGCGATGATTCTTTCGAGTTGGGATGGAAAAGATATTATGGAACCTAAAAACATGATTAAGAAGAGGTGTAGAAATATGAAAGCTTGCATGTAGATGTTTTGGAACTAGAGATTACTATATAGAAAACCTTGACCCAATTCTTCTAAAAAAAAACCTTGACCCAATTATCGAGATTCAAAATTTAACAGTTTCAACATTAAATCACTATTTTGTCTAGCCACCACAAAATTACAATTCGATTGAGCGTTTAACTCTACTATCATAAAACTTTCGTGATTTCGTTTTACTATAAACTAAAACTCGTGATGAGTTTGCAATTGAAAAATCATAAACAGAACATGAAAAAAGATAAGGATGATAATTCTAAAATAGAACAATAAATGAGAAAATTAACTAGGGCAAGTATCTCGTCGCACGTCACAATTCTCTTAGCCCACTCTATAACCGATTCGTACTCTTTTTCTCTAAAAAACATATTCATTAGTTCGTCCTTTCGTATTACCTAAGCCTAAATATATGGACTCATTAAATTCCTTTTTTTTTGTTTTAACGAACCTCATTAAATTCTCATTTATCTCACATCAAATGCAAACAAAAAATCTCTAAAAAAAAAACGGTGCAAACACAATTAAATTGCAAATAATAAAACAAAATGAAAATGCGGAATTCATTGTCATAACGCCCTCTCACACACATATCTTTCATTTCATCTCAACACCAAACCAATTCATGCGACTCACCTCCTCCCTCCACGTGATTCTCTCTCAAATTTTTAACCTTACCATTTTCCCTATATTAATCAAATTTACATTCAACATTATATAAAACAATTAATAATCATTTTAAAACCGACGTCTCTCTTCCCATGCATTGCGCATTTAATTAACGCTGCCAAAAAATGCATGTGGGTATATATATAGTTATATATATATATATCTATCTATATATATATATCTACCTATATATACCTTTACCTTCAACTTCTTCATTGTTCATCTCCAAGTACTTTCCTTAACCAAAAAAGAAAGTACTACTTCCCTTTTCATATAAATTTTTTGTACTGTTTTATAATTTCTCTAAGAAAAACATTTCTTTTTCTTTTCTTTTGTTCTTTTCTTTTTGTTGTTATTTACGTTTCGTACGTTGTTCATTGTTTGACAATAAACAAGATCAAAGTACATCAAAAGAAAAGAAAAGATGAATTTGGTAACAAAAGAAACTAGCTATTGGATGATCGCACTACCTGCCGTTTTTGGATCACAAAACCTACACGATGTTTCTATCCTTGGCTATCTCCTCCTTGCTCTAGTTTCTCTCTCTTTACTCACGTGGGCTCTTGCCGGCGGCGGTGGCGGCGCATGGAAGAACGGTCGTAACCGGGTGGGTCGGGTCAGAATTCCAGGTCCTCGTGGCATACCAGTATTTGGAAGTCTTTTCACTCTCAGCCGTGGCTTAGCTCATCGGTCGTTAGCCGCCATGGCTTGGAGCCGAGCCAACACCGAGATTATGGCTTTCAGTCTCGGCTCTACACCGGTTATCGTGTCTTCTGAGCCGAACACGGCTCGTGAGATTCTGATGTCGCCTCACTTCGCGGACCGGCCGGTTAAGCAGTCGGCTAAGAGTCTCATGTTTAGCCGAGCCATTGGTTTTGCGCCGAACGGAGCGTACTGGCGCACGTTAAGAAAGATCGCCTCGACTCACCTATTCGCTCCTAAGCGTATTTTAGCACACGAAGCTGGACGTGAGCTAGACTGCGCTGAAATGGTGAAAGATGTGTCATCGGAGCAAAACGGCGCCGGATCAGTCGTTTTGAGGAAACACTTGCAACTAGCTGCCTTGAACAACATCATGGGAAGTGTTTTTGGGAGAAGATACGATCCTCTGACTCAGAAAGAGGATCTTGATGAGCTTACATCAATGGTTAGAGAAGGGTTCGAGTTATTGGGTGCGTTTAATTGGTCTGATCATCTTCCATGGCTTGGTTATTTCTATGACCCGGTCCGTTTAAAACAACGTTGCTCAGTTCTAGTTCCTCGAATCAAAGCCTTCGTCAAGAGAATCATCGACGAACATAGAGTTGTTAGTAAGTCCGAGAAGAAAAGAGACATTGGAGACTTTGTTGATGTCTTGTTGTCTTTAGACGGTGATGAAAAGCTTCAAGAAGATGACATGATCGCCGTTTTATGGGTAAGTCGTATGAAAAAATTGAAATGATAGTCGTATTTAATTTAACGGTATATATGTACGTAACGGTCTAGTTGAATGTTTTTTTCTGCATTTATTGGTGCTAATAATTAATTTTTGTATGTTTTATATAGGAAATGATTTTTAGAGGGACAGATACAACAGCGTTATTAACGGAGTGGACCATGGCTGAGTTAGTACTTAACCCTAACGTGCAAGCCAAGTTAAGGAACGAGATCGCAACCGTCGTGAGCCACGGTGATGACGTGGCAGATGCTGACTTGGCAAAACTCCCGTACTTGAGCGCGGTCGTGAAGGAAACTCTAAGGCTGCATCCTCCTGGACCACTTCTTTCTTGGGCCCGACTGTCCACGTCAGATGTCCAGCTCAGCAACGGCATGGTGGTTCCAAAGGGAACTACAGCGATGGTCAACATGTGGGCCATTACTCACGACCCGATGGTTTGGTCCGACCCTTTAATCTTCGACCCGGAGAGGTTCTCCGGGTCTGCTGACGTGGATATTCGCGGTGGGGATCTGAGGCTTGCACCGTTTGGAGCCGGGAGGAGGGTTTGTCCGGGGAAGAACATGGGTTTAGCTACTGTGACTAGGTGGGTGGCTGAGTTGGTTCGACGGTTCGAGTGGAGACAGGACCCGAACGAACCGGTTGATCTTGGTGAGGTCTTGAAGCTTTCTTGTGAGATGGAACATCCGTTACGTGCCGTTGTAACGGAAATATTTTAAAGTTTAGGGTTTTGACTTTTGTCAAGGTTTTTTAAAATTGTTATCCTTTTAAGTTCTATATTTGTGTTTTTTTGTTTGGTTGTCTAGAGAGGTTTGGGTTGCTGATTACTTGCCGTTTTAGTGATTTATTGAGAGTTTTTTTTTTTCGTTTCCGTTTTGTTTGATATAATGATTTGGTGTATTATGTAATATCACTATCCTTAGTAGGGTCTAAATGAATGGAGTAATGACCGTAGGATATCAATTTTGGTCTTTTGTTCTTGTTAGGACTTTTCGTACTTTGATTATGTATTTCTGTAAAAAAAAGTCGAAATATATTTGCTCTTTGTTATCTTGCGAAAATGAGATATTTTTGAATCAATAGAAACAAACCCGATGGGACAAAACAGTGAGATAGTTGTGCTATAATTATAATTTGGACGATTTAAATCAATTTGGTGTATCTACTCGCGCGGTAATTTCTATCCGAATATGTTATCATTCTGTAATTATTGAAAAGAAACAGGCAATTCAAGTGATATCATCATCTACTCACTAGTGTATATGTTTAATTTTTATAAGGTAATTAGTTTACAAAACATTTTTTTCTTAAACCTATCGTAGTTGCCAACTTATCTTTCTTTGAACTGGAAATCCATAATTTAACATGGTATCATATATAGGAATAATCAATACAACCCGAAATTGGTCATATCAAAATTAGTTCAAGATATAAAGATATAGACTTCGACATTTAGATCTCTTGTTATCATAGTCTTGTTCTTCCAAGGGAGAAAGCCACCCTCATCCGCTTTGGCCGAGTTACCTAATAAGTGAAATAGTGATCATATACAAACATCCAATAAGTGTACTATTAGAAGAGTTCCGATAAATTATTTTCGATGTTGATAAGTATCATTCGATTACACCTATTTGAAAGAGAAAAATAACATTATTAGTTATCTGCTTGTAATTAATCGGAGAGAAAACATTGAATACAGTACACACAACATGAGCATAGAGAAATTGCATCACACTCTTATTCATGGATTGAGCAACACACACGTACTTTTGGTGAGTTTTATCTGTCGGTGGAAAAATAATTTTGAAGTTATAATCAGTAAACTGATTTATCTTTGCCATGTTCACCTCCAATCAAGACAAAATCTGTTAACATTGCTAGACAAAAATAAATAGGCTCTTAGTAAGCTATATGATGAACTTGAAGGATTCAAGAGACTATGACGTTACGTTTTTTCTCTAGTGAATAGATATTTACATGACATAATATTTGGACATTAGATTTGTTGTCGACTATAAATCAATCTAAAAAATTGATATGATGGTTACATTACATATGGCTGCGATGATCTAACGATTAATTATATTTATTTACTTTAAATATGAAATATTCCGAAGAATAAGTATTTATGGGGGGATGAATTTTTTATTTTTATTTTACATCGGTGATATGGATATAATCTAGCTAATCTGATGACGATTATATACGACTCTTTTCACATGGATAACGTTAATGAATCCAAGCCGGAATCCAATCTACGGAGTTACCTACACGTAATTCAGTTGTTCGTCAAGGGAATCGAGTTGAAGAAACTTCGCCATGAAACCTTAAGTTGTCAACCTTATGTTACCATATGCAGATTGCATAGATTTAATTTTTACATATGGCAGTGATGATCTAACGATTAATTTTATTTATTTACTTTAAATATGAAATATCCCGAATAAGCATTTATGGGGGGATAATTTTTTTCATTTTTATTTTACATCGGTGATATGGATATAATCTAGCTAATTTGATGACGATTATATACGACTCTTTTCACATGGATAACGTTAATGAATCCAAGCCGGAATCCAATCTACGGAGTTACCTACACGTAATTCAGTTGTTCGTCAAGGGGATCGAGCTGAAAAAACTTCGCCATGAAACCCTAAGTTGTCAACCTTATGTTACCACATGCATATTGCATAGATTTAATTTTTACATATGGCCGTGATGATCTAACGATTAATTTTATTTATTTACTTTAAATATGAAATATCCCGAATAAGCATTTATGGGGGGATAATTTTTTTTTTTTATTTTACTTCGGTGATATGGATATAATCTAGCTAATCTGATGACGATTATATACGACTCTTTTCACATGGATAACGTTAATGAATCCAAGCTGGAATCCAATCTACGGAGTTACCTACACGTAATTCAGTTGTTCGTCAAGGGAATCGAGCTGAAAAAACTTCGCCATGAAACCCTAAGTTGTCAACCTTATGTTACCACATGCATATTGCATAGATTTAATTTTTACATATGGCCGTGATGATCTAACGATTAATTTTATTTATTTACTTTAAATATGAAATATCCCGAATAAGCATTTATGGGGGGATAATTTTTTTTTTTTTTTTTACTTCGGTGATATGGATATAATCTAGCTAATCTGATGACGATTATATACGACTCTTTTCACATGGATAACGTTAATGAATCCAAACTGGAATCCAATCTACGGAGTTACCTACACGTAATTCAGTTGTTCGTCAAGGGAATCGAGCTGAAAAAACTTCGCCATGAAACCCTAAGTTGTCAACCTTATGTTACCACATGCATATTGCATATATTTAATTTTTTGGAAAATGTAAAAAACAAATTAAAACTACGCATATATTCAGGCCCGTCTCTAGCTCATGACAAGTAGGGCAAATGCCATGGGCTCATGTGAAATATAGTGAATTTTGCTTACATAAAATGACTCATTTTTAACTTTTTGCTTAAATAATAGGCCCGTTTTCAGAATTTGATTTAATAAATAGCATTAAAAGAGCTCATTTTCGTTTTTTGCCTAAATAAAAAAACCTTTTTCTAGACTTTTTTAGTTTTTATTATTAAAAGAGCCAAAAAAAAATTGTTTTGCCATGGGCCAAATAAAATTTTGAGACGGCATTGCATATATTATACGGAGATTCTAAAATCAACCTACAAATATAGTGATTATATCATTTTCAGTACCATTAATATGTTCTTCCCTTTATTGGTAACAATCATAACGACATATCTTATTATCGTTGCGGTAAAATATACCAATTATTGTAACAACATCATACCTCAAAACCCAACCTGTGGTGGATCCCGGGAGACTTCGTCTCTTCGACACAAACGTTATGTCACATGATATAAGATCATGCTGATCTAAATGAGTATGTAAACGAGCTAAAAATGAGATTTAGACCTAAACAAATTTTACTTATGTGTATCTTTTTGTTGCTTAAATTAATTGTCATGATGTCTACAAGTCCTTAAATATAAAACTTATTTTTGGGGCTAAAGTTACAAGTAGATAATAAAAGAAGAAAACAGAGAAGTAACACAATAACATGGAGGTTGAAGAGGAGAAGTCATAGGTTTCGTCGTAGAGACTCTCTGTGATCTATTTGTGTAAATTAAAGACACCGAAACAGAAACCTCTGCATGGAGTCATATCTCTGAAACTTGGCTCGTGTCTTTGTCTCTTCACTATTCATTTCTTAGACATTGACTTGTCACTGCTTCAAAATTTTGTGGCTGGGGGGCACCCGACAATTCTTCAGGTGACATTGACCCATCCTTTTTTATCAATCATTTTTCCTTATTTAATGTTATATGTTTTTTTATTTGATTTATATTTATAAATTATGAATGATTGAATACTAAGTTGATATGGCCGAGTTGGTCTAAGGCGCCAGATTAAGGTTCTGGTCCGAAAGGGCGTGGGTTCAAATCCCACTGTCAACATTAATTTTTTTTCTTTTTTGGTTCATAGCCATATTTGGGCCTTCTAAGATAGACATTTCTGTTTACTTTAACGAGATTAAGCCCAATATATTCTCGAGATAACAACTAAACGAGTTATTATTTTCATTTCAAGAGACTGAATCAAAACTTCACCAAGAAAATTAAAATTTGATTTCTTAGTTTCTTTTTTCATCTGGAACGATAATTATACTAACGGTGAGGAACACAAACCAACCTTAACAAGACTAAGACTAAGTTTAAAGGCTAATCTCACACATTCGTGAAACCAAAAAGAGTCATAATTAAAGACCAAGTCCAAGACTTATATACCCCATCAAATTAAGGATGAACTCCAAAATCTTTAACTTTTAAACAAGTCAGCAGCGCATTTGTGTTTCACATAAAAAAATCCCAAAAAAAACTACGATAATCAATTTGGTTCCCATAAATCAAATCTCTCTTTGCTGTTTGCAGGTTGTATCTATAAAAAAACGTCTTGTTCATTAACTGCAAATATAACTTCATAACCCATGTTTCTCAATACCTCAGTTATCTTACCAAAATCTTTATCTCCTGAGACAATTATTTATGGAAACTACTAGTAAAAGATCCAATAATTAGACCAAGGAAGTTTTATTCTGGTGGTTCAGTGACATTATTTTGGTTTTAAAAAAGAAAATCCCATAGTTGATACTTGGCAATGTTAATGTAGTAAAAAAATATTTGGAAAATGATAGTTGAAGAATAAAATGGATATTGAATTAAGGATATACAATTAGACAAATTGGAATCTTCCAAGGGACTCGTTAGTGCTGAAAAATAGAAAAGTAACTTGCTAATGGCGCATTTGCTCAATGCTATCTAAAGAGATGGCAAATATTTGACTCATGAACCCATGGACCCGTAACTTTTGACGCGGAACTACAAGTACCTAGTGGTGTGGTGGCTAGGTAACATTTATTATATAAAGGCGGTTAATGAATCATATTGCTTTGAAACTTTTAGAGCACTCTGCTTGATATTCAATAGTAGGATGTATGGTTTCGTTGTGTTTTTTTTTTGTTTATCATCAAAATTGATAATATTGAAAAGAAAGGAAAATAACCATAAAACCAAAGTCGTTAGAGGATAAACTCAAACCGTAAAAAAGCCTGTCCCGCGAAGAACTAGTAGCCCAAAAAAGAACCAAAAGCAAGAGATACAACCCAATCACAACACTAGAGATAATTATACGTACTGCAAATTCGGAATGATGCGGCAAAAAAGCTTGAACCTAAGAAACGCAACCACCATGGCATAAGCTACAAGCCTACAAGGCTACAACCAATCGCATAACTCGGGAGAGGCAACAATGATTTTGATAATAAGAACAGACCCTAGGACAAATAAATATGGGTCAGGTTGATCATCGTGTTATCCAGATGTTAGATCACACAACCAATCCGAAAAATTAGACTTCAAATCTCAACAAATTCACTTTTTGTAAGGCTTATCTCCAATGATTAAATTATTACTCCCTCCGTTCCTTAAAGATAGATGTTTAAGGTTATCCACACTTATTAAGATAATGCATTGATTTCTACAAAATACAGTTTTCAATAAAGTTTAACCAATAGTATTTCAGTATTTGTCTTGAAGTTTGTAAAAGTGTATAGAAAACAGTAAAAACTCTATCTTTTTGGAACAAAATATTTTTGTAAAGTTTTTATCTTTTAGGAACAGAGGGAATATAGTAAAAGTCACCCTACACGCATTATTTGCGTTGAATTCAATTTATATAAATATATATTCACCAATAATGCATTGAAAATTTTGGGAATTTAAAAATATGAAGAAATATTTAAAAGCTTAGAAATAAAATTACCATAATTTTAATATTTGGAACGATCGATACCTAATACCGAGTTAAGAAGAACATTCGAAGACATTTGAGACAAAAAAAAGCCACATTACTCAAATATATATATATATTAAGAAAAGATAATTAGAGAATGTATCTCGATGGAGGAAGAGAGACGAAGCGAAGAAGAAAGCTCTCATCTTTCGATTCCTCAATTCTTTAACGAAGCCTTCAAGTCCTTCCTAAAGTGTCTTGGTCTTCATATTTCTCTTTCTCCTTCGATTTCGTCGGTAAGTATTTGTTAGCAAAGCCATCTTGAAAGAATGTTGAAGAAATGTCTATATTATGCTAATTTATTGTATCTAACTATATGTTCACATGCATGTGCAAATGTATTTTGATATGTTCCGTTCCGATTCATATCTTTTATTAATTTAGAGTATTTGGTTAGAGATACATAAAAGCTAAACGTGTTATATTGATTTATTTTTAGAATTAATTCGGTTCGATATTTCTTTTTGTTTAAAGATTTGAAGGACTTTCTCATTGGAGAAATAATATGATGAGCTTTTAACTATATAGATGTTTACAAATGGAGGAGTACTACAAATGATGTTGTGTCAACAAGGAGTGTAATCGTCAAAGCAAAGAAAAATGTGAGAGAGCGACCTAGCTATGGAAAACCAGGTCGACGCAACTAAGGGTTGAGTGATTCTCTATAAATCGTTCGTAAATACCATGTTAAAAGGAAGTTGTGGGTGCTTGTTTTTGATGAAAATCAAAAAAACTTTTCGACACATTTCAAAACATTTTGAAATCTTTCTAAAGCAACTCTTTTTTCTTTAAGCATTTGCGGTAACGATCAATGGTGGACAATGACGAATGGTTGGTTGTGAGAAAAAAAAAATTTATTTTACGAATTTCTCTTTAATATTAAAAAGAAAAATCTATATTAAAAACAAAAACAATTTCTAATCATATCAAACTCTTATATACTCGAGACATCTGTTAATTAGATTTAAAATATTAAGAATATAAAATTACTTATAAATAAACAACTTTTCCAAACCAAGTATTTGCCAATATTCATGTTATGATTAATTGATTTATTTTGAATACTGATTTTGAATTTTAATAATATGATTTTCATATTTCTTACTCCCTCTGTTCCATAAAAATAAATGTTTAAGGTTATACACACTTATGGAGATAACACATTGATTTCTACGATATACAATTTTCAATAAAATTTAACCAATAGTATTTAGGGATTTGTTTTGAAATTTTTTTAAATACATAAAAACAGTAAAAAATCTATCTTTATGAGACAAAAAAATTTTGTAAAATTTTTATCTTTCTAGAACGGAGGGAGTATCAATTATAAATATTTTCTCTTTGATATTTTTATGTTTAACCACTATTACAATAGTATTGTTAATTAAGTGTTAATTAACCATTCGAAATATCTCATAATTATATTCGCTTCTAGCTGCTATCATGATCATAGCTCTATAAATGATTCATAAACCGCTTAATAACGTTTATAACTGTGAAAATTCTTTCACAAATTGTCGACATACACCTACTGAATTTTAACCAGACGAACTCTACGTACATGTTTACACTTTACACTATTACCTGGTTTTAGTTCATGCATGGACCTATTTAAATTTAATAAACAACTCATAATTCTGTTATAGTCCTGATTAGAGAACGATTACAATCATTTCTCGAGGCGTATAACGCATTATTTTCCTTACCCAAACATCTCTGTCTATGTTATTATTGTACATGTTACAAAATAAACACACACCTAATTAGTTCGTTCAATAGTCAACTTCGTGTTGGTACTTGTTACCTGGCAGTTTTGACCTGATAAACTGTTATATATGAGTAAAACTTTCAATAATAGACGTTGATAGATAGAAAAAAATAGTATACAAATTTATATGCATGTGTTAGCCCATATTCTCTTTCACATTGTATACACTAGCTAGTACGTAAACAAATCACAAACGGGAACATGCACTTTAGAGTTATAGGAACCTTTGCTTGAAAACGACCGATGAGCTGTTACGTTAGATTAATCATATGTATAATTAATTATCATATTTTGTAATGATTAACGTAAAGGCTGAAAGTTGACCATGAAGAAAATTTGAACTATATTAATGACCTAATTTGTCTCTTCTAAGCACAATTAGAAGCAAGAAGAAGAGAAAAATGGAGAGAGATGAAAAAAAAGAAGATGGAGATTCCTCTTATCTCTGCATCCCTTTCAATTTCATCCATGAAATTTTCCGATCGTTCTTTGTTCACGATCTAAGATCTCCTCATGACAACTTTCCGGTGAGTAATTCATATATCTATACATAATCTGCCATTCTAACTACTAGGTATTAGTAAAAAATATGTGTTATCAAAAGTTTTGTGATCACTTCTAGTAAAAGCAATTGTATAAATTGACACTATATCATAATATGATGATGTCTTATGGTAACTTCAACTATAACCTCTAGTTTTCCTGTCAAAAATTTATAAAATACATGACTAGCTTGTCTGCTTGTGGATCATTTGCGAAAAAATATTTGCCAAATAGCAAGATTTTCTTCGTATGATTATTCGGATGGATACGGTGAATATGATATAGCTCGTACTAACAAAAAGAGACAAGTTTGTTAGCTCATTCATCAAAAGTCAGTTATTTAAGAAAATTTGAATCCATATTTTGATTTCAAAGGACTAATTTTTTTTTTTTGTTAAAGGATCAAAGGACTAATTTATGAAAACTCGATTTGGAAATTAGACAGGGAAAAATAAATGATGTTTCAATTTACTGAATTATGTCACATATTTATTTCCAATACCAAATATCTAATAACAAATGTATATATGTAATAATGGTGATGAAGATCCCACAAGAAGAGGAAGAGACAGAGGTTTTGCAAGTGACGTCGAGATCAGCTAAGCAGAACACGAGTTCGGGGAGGCCTGGTCGTATCAACTAGTAGCCTTCCTAATTTCCTTTTACATTCATTTCAATAATTCAAGATTTCAAGTTAATAATGGAGAAAATCCTTTACTTATACTTTTTCATCTCATGCATTAATCTATATTTTTAAAATGTTTGTTCTTGTGTGTGTGTTGTATGATTCTTGAGTCATTTCTTTTGTAATAATAAGTTCTACGATATATGATGTTGTGAAAGAATAAACTAGGATGATACTTAATTATGGTTGTAAATTCAGGTCTTGGCCAAAGTGAAAAAAAATATTTCATAAATGGGCAGTAGAATATGAAAAAAGAATGATTTAGTATTTATTTGAACCATCAGAGAATATTCGTTTTCTTTTTTTACTAGTACGAATGTTTTTATTGTTTTGCTGATTAAAAAAATGCAACTATAACAAATTACAGTTTGGTAGTTTGACATATGATTTAAGAAACAGTGTGAATTGACCACGACCAATTTGCAAATGTTGTTGCTGATTGTTGACTTTCTAGCTTGGGTCAAATCATCTATTTTTTTGTAAGAAAATAAGAGAAAAAAGACGCACTCGATTTTGAAAACATTTTGGAGTATCATGTCTCCATTTAAAATCGTGTGTGTTATACTATACTTATGTGAATGTTTAATCAGCCTGAGCCAAAAATGATTTTTTTTATTCTAAGGATAAGTCTTTAATCCAACAATTTAAGAAACATACTTTAGTTTATGCAATAATTCAAAAGTTGATATGTTTGGAAAAAGATGAAAAGAGGTCGATATGTATTATTTTGGTTGTAGCATTTTTTTTATTCCATATATATTAATATATGAGAGAAAGTTGGAAACAAAAAAGTTAACACCTATTTTCTTATTAATATAAACATATGATTGAATTTGATTAAAATGTCCACAACTTGTTGATAAGGAAAAAAAAAAGTAAAATATAGCCTGCGTAATTATTTTATTTATTTTGGTCAGGATAGAGCACATGAATATAACCTTGGAATACGAGGCAAAAATACTTTGCACAGTTTACAAAAAGTAGATAAATAATATTTTATACGATACGAAAAGATACAGAAAGACGCGCCAAATGAGCTGTTATAATCAGACTAAAGTTAGATTAACATATTTAATCACCATTTTACAATAATTAGTGCAAAAGCTCTTGAGCCTATATATATTTTAAACACAAGTCACTCACTCTCTCACTAAGCAGAATTGAAGCAGAAGAAAATGGAGAAAGGAGAAGGAGTTTCTTATTATTTATGGTTCCCTTTTAAATTCATTCACCAAACTTTCCGATCTCTTTTGCTCAAGCTTTTTGGTCTCCGATCTCCTTCTGATCATTGTTCTCCGGTAAGTAATTCCTTTAATAAAACTATTACTTAAGTAACTATATCTCATGTATATGTGAGTGTTTGTGTGATTAGATCTCACCTTTCTCGAAACATCAAGATTCCTATAGTACCATTGTTTCTTCTCTTATTTTGTTTTCACTATCAACTTTCACTTTTTTAGAAAGGATATTGAATTGAGTTTGTATGCTCAAATTCAAATCCTGTTTTTAAGTTGGGATTATTTGGGAAAATAGTTTTTTCTGTAAACAATCATATTGAATGAATAAATGAAAATGATAGCGAGAGATATCATCCGCATTAACAAATTCAAACGATGATTAATCTCTCTACTTGTAAATATTATTGGATTATTTAAGTATTAGTGATGTATTGTTAGATCAACTAATTTGCATTGAATAATGTGTTTTTGTTTGGTCCGCTTTAATATAGTAAAATAAATGTAGAGATCTATCTACATGAGTTTTATTTTATGGTGGTATAGGGTAAATAATTTTAAAATGGAGAATAAAATTAAAATTTAATGTAATGTTGACATCTCATCAAGAATGACTTATCTTTGACTCTAGTGCTGACACATCATCACCCATGAACTCTTTGTTGTTTATAATAAATCTTGTTTTCACTTTTCATATATAACAAAAAATTGATAAAATCTCATTTGAAAAATCAAAAAAAAATCAGGAGGAAAAGGAGGAAGTTGAGGTTGTGGAAGTGTCGTCGAGGGGACTTCCGGCGAAACCAAAGAAGCTAATCAAGAAGTCGAGAGAAAGCTCCGGCAAGCCGGGACATATCAACAAGAAACCTGCATAGGTTTTTACTTTCACTAAGTAATAATTTAAGGAGAAATTCTTGATTGCAATTTCCTCTGATTGGTTAGCATGAGAGTGACTAATATTTGTATGTATACTTCCTGAATTATGAATAAAAATATCATCTCATTTTTACTTGAAAAACACAACAAAGATATGTGAATTATATAACGATCATTTCGATCTCTTACCTCAAATAATGTATAACCTTTCAACAAAAAAAATAAAAATAATGTATAACCAAATTCTTAATACAAAACAAATGCATGAAACCACTTAATTTCAATCTATGGGCAGGGCTGGTCCTCAGATATTCAGGGCCCTATACCAAGAAAAAAATATATCTTTATATATACATAAACATTAATTAATCAACGGTAAATATATATCTAAAAACCTAATCAAATATCCTAAAAATAGGAAAATTTTGGTTAATTACTTATTTATTATTCTTTTTAGTTATTTAGCAAAAAAATAATTTGTTTTTAGTTATTTAAGCAAATTAATCTTCTATTCCGTTAATTTGTTTTTTATATAAAAGATATATTTGTATTAAAATTTAACTAATTGATATAAATTTTACTATATTTTCTTTAGTTATGTATATTTCTATTAATTAAAAGTTTTATATTTATAAAATCTAGTATTTTGTTTTAATTATTTTTAGCTATTTTATAATTATTATACAAAAAATATTATTTTTTAAAATAGTGAACCCTACAAATTTGGGGCCCTACACCAATGTTTTACTCCAATTGCCTCAGGACCGGACCTGTCTATGGGTTATGGACCTTATGGTCTAGTGCCATTTTTTATTTCATTTAGAACTGCACTATCCGAGATCGAGTTTCTTCTCCTCAAAACATAGACCAGTCTTTCGTATCCAAATGATGGAAAGAAAAAAAACGATTTGCATGTACAATTTTGCGGTCATGTGTGGTATTGTGGTGGTGTCTCACTCCTTTATACTCCCTCTGTTCCTAAATGTAGAATTTTTTACAAAAAAAATTTGTTCCAAATTAATAGAGTTTTTACAGTTTTCTATGCACTTTTACAAATTCCAAAACAAATATTGAAATACTATTGGTTAAACTTTATTGAAAACTGTAAATCGTAGAAATCAATGCGTTTTCTTAATTACCGTACATTACCTTAAACATCTATTAATTAGGAACGGAGGGAGTATGCAACAAAGTTGATGATAAGGCGCGTCCCTACTATGGTTCGTGCAATTAATAGTGTTTTGCATAAAGAGGAAAGTTATTTATTACATTTCGCTATACAATATACACGTGTTATGTAGCCTACTACCTTAGGATATAAATCATTAATTGAATTAAATGGTTGAGACTTATCTTTACAAACTTGATTAAGGTACATGTCTAAACTTGATTAAGGTAGCGTTTGGAATGTTAATTAGGATTACAAAAACCGAGGATTTATCTTTACAAACTTGATTAAGGTACATGTCTAAACTTACATGTCTTCGATACCAATTTTAATTAGAACTTGAGGGTTTTAAACGAATTCTCTCGAACCAATCTTAGTGGGTTTCGTACTACTTGTCGAAATTGTTGGTTTTTACTCTATCAGCTTTTAACAAAGAAAGAGACATGCACTAGAAAAGAGGAAGCAAAAGATTCAAGTTTGATCTAGTTGGAGTTTAAAGAACGATTTGATCTTTTGGTATCAAACAGAATTCAAAGAGAAAAAAGTTGCACAAAGAGGGAATGAAGAGGATAGAGAACAAAAGAGATTGTTGTTGCAATCTCATCACTCGAACCGTGAAGGCTTTCCTCGAGTGTCTAAGATTCAGACACTCATCTTCTTCTTCTTCGGACATGGTGAAATCTAAAGCAATAAATGTACAAAACTGAATCATTCTCTCAAGAAATGTTTACTTCTACTTTTCTTCGTCTTAGCTAATGGTTTTTTGTGTGGCAGGAGAAGGAAGAAGGAGCTTCATCTATTGAAACTTCAACGAGGAGTCTCAACGTGACGAGTAAACGGAGAAGGAAACAACAGGTTAGCTCTGGGAAACGAGGAGGTGTTAACGACTACGACATGTAACCTTAGAAGAGTCTTTTAGCTTCTGAATAATCTTGTAATAAAAACTTGCTTTGAGTCTCAATAATCAAAGATCATATTCATAGTTTAACATCAATCAAACTAGACTATTCTTAAGCTAGTACAACTCGAGCTAGAGACATGGATTCTGAAAAAAGGGTAAGTGAAAATGAGGACGTGACTGATCACCCTTCTACTGCTTAGCTCGCTTTGCAAGATAACTAGTAGCGATTTTAGAGAACCGAGTGATAGTGAAGAACAATTGCCATAAAGAACGTCC
Organism: Arabis alpina; assembly: GCA_900128785.1. Lineage (NCBI taxonomy): Eukaryota > Viridiplantae > Streptophyta > Magnoliopsida > Brassicales > Brassicaceae > Arabis > Arabis alpina. The sequence continues at coordinate 6,067,801 of LT669795.1, forward strand.
CTTAACAATCCCTTCCTTTAAGTTCCTCGCTGCTTTAGCCACCTTTGGTTCTGTTTCCTCTGTCTTGCTTCGATGCATCACCACCTCCTGCATTGAAGCTACTACTGATGAAGTAAAAATGGAGTTATACCGTAAACTCCATAGTTTGAAACAGAGTTAAGAAGTGATGGCTAAACCTGGCTTCGTGTTTGTTAACCGTCTTAGTCTATCTTCAGCTACGCGAATAGCTCGTGTCGAGCTCTTAACACCTTGAGTAATCCCTTGGCTACAAAAATGAACACAATGTTATGAAGAACCGGCAAGATATAGTAGAAGTGAGCTAAACACAGAAACAAACCCTAAATCACTGAGCTCCATAGTTAAGTCACTAATCTCCATTCCCGATAAACGAATCGCAGCCATTGTATCTGGTAACTCTTCTCTAGTTACATCCAAAAGCTTCTCAAGTGATTCAGCTGCTTTCTTGAAAGCCTTTTCTCAACATTTCAAAGAAGCAAAATCAATCCTCAAAAATCCATCAATGGATTAAGAATCTGTTCAAGAACTAACCAGCATAGTAGGAATCGCAGCAAAGAATAACCATGATGCTGAAATTGCTGTCTGCAATGAAAAATCACGATTCAATGGTAGAGAGGCACGAATTTGAAATTGTATAACCTAGATCCAAGTAAAATCAAGTAATCGGAGATTGAAATTAAGGCGATGATTCCAAAGATGAACAAAGAGACTTACTACGCAAGCGAAGACGTTGAGGAAGACGAAATGCTTCTGCGTGAGTGTCCATTGAGAGAGCTGGAGAGGAGGTTGTCCCACGGACGATGTCAGAGAAGAAGATTCATGCGGAGAAGACGCGATTGAGTTCGAAACCTTTGCGAATCGTAAAGTCGGCGAAGTTTGCCGGCGGCGAAAGGAGAGATTTGTATCGATGAATCCGTGGTGATGAATTGGATTCACGAAGATTTGAGGTTTCAGAGATTGCAATTTCGAAGTGGAGAACATTGTGTGATGGTTTTTTTGCTCAGAACTCCATTGTTGAAGCTTTTTAGTCGATAACAATGGAAGTTTTAGAAGAAAGAAGATTTGCAAACGAAGGTCCTTTAATAATGCTTTAATTAGCTAAAACACCGGATACTACTATTTGAATTAATTTGGTTTTAAAATTTATAGGCCCATTGGACCCATAAAGCAATGGAATAACGTTGGGCTTTTTGTGGACAGTGGTTTTAGTCTGCGGAGTAAAAAGTATTTCATATCTAGATGATTAATTTATGGATAATTTACTATTACACAAACTTTATCAACAAGTATTAGCTTTTTTTTTGATAACCCAGTAATCCAGACCACCTTACCGTGGTCTGACTAGCCCACTGGGCCATAGCCCGCGACCAAGGATTTTTAAGCCTCCACTTAAGGGCTCCTTGGAACTGGTGGTCTGGGGCGCTGCAACCCGCGGTTAAATTCGCAGTGGCCGGGGCTCGAACTCGTAAGTATTAGCTTTTTAAAGCACTTGTTAAGATTGGGACACTTTCTCCCATCAAAAGCACTAAAATGGGAATTTGTACCCTTAACCAAACCCCTAACCCAAACAAATACATGGTTGAGTTAAATATATCACGTGCTAATGCTGCCAAAACGACCATATTTTTACCTGCATCTTTAGCCGTTGATCTATTAACAGATTTATACCATCGTGTGTCTCAGATTTAATAGTTGACCTGAATTTCTGATTGGTTGTTACCTATACCATCGTAAGGCCTAGATTAACGGTGGTTTTAGATTGGACGGTTTAAATTTTCACAAGGGTTTTAATGTAAATGGTCTTATCGGAGCTCTTTTAAGGATTAGTCGTGAGGAGAGAGAGGTTTTTTTACAGACGGTGGTGATTTGTGCGAAGGACGGTGGTTCTTCGGCTCAGCAACCGCGTATGGAGTCGCATTGTTTGGTAGTTTCCGGTGAATGGCATTCTTCAACATCTGGCGAGTGGGATTTCATTATCGACAAATCACACTTGTCTCGAATGGTACCTGTCAAAGAAGGTGTTATCTTGACGGCGTTGAAAGAAAGTGTATTAGAGGCATTCGGTTTATCTGGCGAGATCCTCAATGTCACCTTCAGCTACTGGATTGCAACGTCTATGCCGTCGAGACTTAAACCACCGCCGGTGTTGCTTACTACCGACGGAGCCTTAAGGTACTTCATCCGTACGTTATCACAAAATCCCTCTATGAATTTGTTGGTGTCCTTTGCTCCAGAACGCAACAAACGTTCCGCTGTTAATCTTGACGTTGATGAAACCTACCAAATACCTTCTTGCGCTGTTAAACGGCGTTCAACTGTCGAACCACCGTCAACTGTTTTTCAAACCTCCAAGACACCCAACAATGTTCAAGAAGAACGCTCTGTGTTTGATAATGGTTTGCCCTCAGGCAGAGAAGATTTCTGGAGAGATGATTTGTTTGGAGGGTCACCATCAACAACAGATTTCACTGGCAACTGGAAACAAGATCTCTTTGGAGATAAATCAGGTCAAAGCCAATCTGATTTCATGTCACAACCTGATAGTATTTATGACTCTCAGTTACTCAATCATGTTACCTCTTTTGAAGCTCTCTTAAAGAGTGTTGAAAAAGGTAAAGCTACCAAGGTAATTTCTGATTCTGAAAGCGAAAGTAGTGATTCTGAATTGGGTGATGTTGAGGTGAGGGATGCAGGTTATGATACTGATTTTTGGTCTCCATTGCTTGACGATGTCTACGGTGGTTCTAATGTTGTTGAGTTATTGTGCAAAGGTCGTGAGTATGAATGCAGCACAAACGATGCGTTTGATCATCGTGTTGTCTCTGGACACAAACCACACTCCTCTGAACACAAGATGAACATGGGTCAAAGCAGTTGTCCAGGTGTTCAACCCCACATGTCCAACACCCCTGTGGATTGTCGATCTTTGAGTGAGGTGGATGATGAGGAATTTGACATCCCTCCATTATTTGATGATATTGAATATATCCGTGGTGATATTCCTGATTTAGACAGGGACGACGAAGATGATAATGTGTATGAGGGGAAGTTATATCGTAATAAGGTGGATTGTCAGATTGCATTGGCCATATATGCAATAAAAGAGCAATTCTATTTCAAGCAAACAAGAACAAAAAAGGATTACTTTGTTTGTAGTTGTGCTGACATTAGGTGCGACTGGAGGGTTTTGGCAAAAGAAATGGCTGATACTCGTTATTACAAGATTAAAAAAGCATGCCTTGACCATACTTGTGACACTGATACAAAGAAAGGTTTCCAGAAGAAGGCAACAAATCGTGTTCTAGCAGCTGTGTACAAAGCTAAGTTCAATGATCCGGTTCATGGTCCAAAGCCTATGGATCTCCAACATATGGTTTTACAGGATTTAAGGGTTTCAATATCTTATATGAAATGTTGGAGGGTATCTCAGAAAGCAGTTGTTGGTATTCGTGGTACTGAAGAGGAACAATACCACAAGTTACCTGCGTATCTCCGACAACTGAAAGCCACAAATCCAGGGACACTTACTGATTTGGAGACAGAGAGGGATGACGAAGGTCGAGAAAGGTTTATGTACCTCTTCCTTGCTTTTGGTGCATCCATAAAAGGTTTTCGGAAGGTAAGGCCCTTGCTTGTTCTTGATGGCACTCACCTTAGCGGACAGTACAAAGGTGTTTTGTTGACGGCTAGCGGGCAGGACGCCAACTTCCAAGTGTTTCCATTGGCATTTGCTGTCATAGACAGTGAGAATAACGATTCATGGACTTGGTTCATGAGGAAACTTGAAAGGATAATTGCTGATAGTCCTATACTAACTATAATATCAGATCGTCACCAATCTATCTACCATGCCAAGACCAGGATTTTCCCTAAAGCACACCATGGATGTTGTCTAGTTCATTTGCAGAGGAATATCAACACTAAGTTTAAGAGCGCTGGTCTGGTTAAACTTGTTGGACAGGCTGCTTGTGCTTTCAGAGTTGGCACTTTTCAAGAATATTACAGGGAGATTAGATCCCAATCAATTGCATGCGCTAATTTCCTGGACGAAGTTGGAGCTGCTCATTGGAGTAGGGCTTACTTCAGAGGCCAGCGTTACAACCTAATGACGAGTAATATAGCAGAGAGTCTTAACAAAGCTTTGCTAGGTGGAAGGTCTTGTCCAATAGTCGACTTATTGATGTTCATAAGGAGTATGATGACTCGCTGGTTTAATGCCTGTAGGAAGAAGAGTCTCAACCACCGGAAAGATGTCCCCCCTGAAGTGGACAAACAGTTGCAAGAAGTTATGAAACGCGGTAAAGGGATTAAGATAGGCAACGTATGTGATTTCAGTGTTGAAGTTGTTGCTAGTTTAGGTAAAGGTAAGCATCACGTACATCTCGACAAAAGATCATGCTCCTGCAGGGTTTATGATCGTACCAAGCTACCATGTTCCCATGCTTTGCTAGCTGCTGATTACATGAAACACTCATATGGTTCATGTGTTTACCCGTGCCACAAAACTACCACATGGCAAGCCACATATACTGGTGTGGTAAATCCTGAAGCTGATCTTCTAAACGAAGAGCCATGCAAGGAAGATGACGAGAGGTATTTGCAGCCACCAAAAACCAAAAGACCCCCTGGTAGGCCACCAAAGAATAGGATCCCTTCCGCTGGAGATTTCAAGGTTAGTACATATGGTCACCTTATTATGGTCAATTTAGTTGTGTTCGACCATTTATAATCGAATTACTTATGGTCATTCTCTCCACTACAGAAAGACAAGCCCATCAAGGAATCCACAAACAGATGTGGAAGGTGTCAACAGACAGGGCACAATCGCACAACTTGCAAACAACCTCTTAAGTGAATATTTTCAGGTAACTACATATGTTCATTTCCCACATGGTCAGTAATTTATGTTCGTGCAATCACAATCGATTTGATTATGGTCATTCTCTCAATTACAGGATAACAAGCCCGTCAAGGAATCCTGTCAAGTGTGCCAAGGCTGGATTTACTCAAGCGTTTTTCCTTTATCTCTAATAAATACCCTAACGTAAAGAAATATTGTTTGAGGATATTTTGTTGCAGTTCCATGTTTTACCCATTTTCCTTAGGGTAGACCGTTTAATATTTTCGGTTAAATTTTATAGGATATCTTTGTTATGACAATAAACAGCTTTTGAAAGTATTTGAAACAGTTCTTTATCATTCGTTCTGGTTTGTTATATGTTAGACACATCTATTTACACACTACTATGTGTATCAAACATACAATAAATTACCCACCATATGGTCAATTTCCCGTTGTCGCAATCGAGAGGATTACATTCTACACAAAAACAAACAATTTCACCCGGACTTTTTGAAAAATTTCAAAACAAATTGGCGGCAAAAATGGTTTCATAAATGGGTTGATTACTATTATACACACTTTTTAGAAAGTATTAACTTTTTAAGACACTTTTTACTATTGAGGCACTTTTCCATATATTACTCCAACTTTTGGAGTAAAATACCCTTCTTTTTTTCACATGGTTTGGGGACCACATTATTTGAAATTTGTTTTCTCTTTAATAAAAAATCAAACTATTATTCTCTTTCATCAATTTTGTTTAAATATAAATTTTGAGAAAAAATATGATTCTACTTTTACTCTCTCTTTTCTTTTCCTTTTTTTTGTTCTTTATCAAATATTTAATTAATTTTAGTATTGGGTTGAAAGAAAAAAAAATACTAGATCATGTATTTTTGATAAAATGTCATGAATTATAAGTTTGGATTAACTAAATTGGACAAAGAAAACAATATAAAATTGTTTGATTAATGAACGAACAAACTTAATAAAACGATTTGTAACCATAAAACCATGACCATGTATATCGTCCATGTGGATATGAATCTAGCAACATACTTCTATATCCATGAACTCAAGACGTTTACTTATAATGCGTTTACAAAGCAAAACATAATTTTATAAGTAAGATACAAAGTATCATCAGTAGAGTTGCAAGATGAGGGAACTACCCATAAAACACTAATCATGAATCACTTATTACACTAACAACAAAACTTTAACCATAAATCATTAACCACAAAACTCTAACCATAAATCATTTCTTTTCACATCACTTTTGACCACCATTGTCGCAAATTTTGTCACAAAAATATCAACCATCAAAGTTGGATGGTTAGTGTGAATAACAATGAATATGTAAAAGTCTGACCACAAACATTTAAAGTATTTAATGCCACAAACATTTTACAAAATATTAGCAATTACATAAATAGTAACCATAAAACATTAATCATAAATCATCTTTCACAAATGTAAATCGGGACTGACCATAAATAATTGATCATAACCAATCACTTTTGACCTTTCACTAATAAATTTAAAATCATAAAAACTATTTAAATATTAAAATTGAGAGAGAAGCTTAAAAAATAAAAAATGAGAGAAGAGGAAAATAATAATTCAGAAAAAGGAAGAGAGAGAGAAAAGAGAAAAGTGACAAAAACAGGAAAAGATAAATGTGGGTCATGTGTTGGGTAAAAAGAGTAAAGAAAAATAAAAGGATAGATTTGTCTTTCTCTCCCATGAAAGTGCCTTGATAGTAGAAAGTGTCTATATTGGATAATAATTTAGTAGAAAGTGTGTGTAAGTGTAATAAACTTAATTTTTTATGAACTTATTTACACTCATAGACACTTTTTCTCAAAGTTCTTACACTTTGGGACACTTCCAATATTAGACACACTTTCTTAAGTCCAAACTACCCTTAAATCAAATTCAAACAATAATTCGTTTTCTTTTCTCTTTTTGATCTCTCCTCTCTTTTTTATGTGTTTTCTCTCTCCTCCCTTTTCTCTCTTTTCACTTTTATTTCTCTTGTTTCTCTCTTGATCTCTTATGTCATATATTAACTACAAAATCATATTTTAAAATTAGTTTTGTGTGGTTTGGAGTATATTTTCGTGAAGATACAAGAGATTTAAAAGTCTTTATACACCATAATAATGTCACTCACGAGATCTATGGAATCGTTGTTTTTCAAACATTATCCACCAAACCTTAACCATGTGGATAAGGTTATCACGAAATAAAAACATGGACTTGATACAATGTCCATTAAAATGGTATTCAAAAGTTGTGAGCCATCGTCCACCGTCTCTTTCCGACGAACACCACTAACTTTAATGGACTGAAAAACAAAATTCATATTCAATAGCTATATGAATATAACTCGAACATAACCCAATTCCATAAAACTTAATATTTTTTCACGAGGTATGAGGAAATAGTGTTTTCGTGGATAGTTGTATGTGGACGAAAAATTTGTTCGTGGATGACAGTGGTAAAATCATGTCTTTTATACAAAATCAAATTAACTCTCTCTATTATGACATTAATCTTCAAACTCAGACTTAGATAAAATCAAATTAATGTAAATATTAATTGGAGAAAAGAGAGAGAGGAAAAATATATTAGAAATAAAGAAATATAGATTATTGAATAAAGGTTGGTGAGAGGTATTTTAGTCTCGCTTTTTGAAAAAACAAAGAAAGTAATGTGTAATGTGTGTCTAATATTAAAAGTGTTCCAAAGTGTAAGAACTTTGGAAAAAAATGTGCTTAGGTGTAATATTAAAAATTGGTGGTGAATTAAATGTTACAGGTTTTTACTTTGTAATAAACTAAAAATAGTTTTTTTACTATAGATTACAAATATAAATCTATAGCATTTTGAATAAATCCCTATCAACTTTTGTAATTTTATAAAAATAGCTTAGAATAAACATGGAATGTGAAATATCTTAAACCTAATTAAGCCGCCAGACACACACACACCGGTCCGTCAAATTTCCCAAAACTCAAAATGAATTCAATTGTATCAAAACCAAAAAAGTGAAAATTTTAATTTTGGACCCTATAATTTTTCGCAAACGGCGCCTTAATTTTTTGGCGAAAAAAAATAAATCAAAAATCAAAAACCGAGCGTTGAAATCACGCAATTATAACAAGGACAAAAGGAAATAAATCACACAAAAAAAGACCTAAAAAATAAAAAAATAAAAAAATAATCAAAAATCCCCAAATGTGTGTCTTCTAAAAAGAAAATTCGAAATTCCGGATCCACCGCCATCAATCCCTAGCTTTCTCTCTCTCTCTCGTCTTCGTCGGCGAAGAATTAGGGTTTTCTCATTCTTCGATTAAGCTTTCTTACTGTACAATGAGGAAAGGAGCGAAGCGAAAGGGTGGTCGCAAAGCTGCTGTTGCGGCGAGTCAAGACGATGAGGTGATTGTTGACTCTATCGAGGCCTCGACGCAGGAAGAGACTCAACAGACTCAGGAAGAAGTCGTCGGTGAGAACGGAGGAGAAGCGGTTAAGGAGAATCTGGAGGACGACGGAGAAAAAGACGAACCGGTGAAGGACGACGGAGAAATTGACGATGAGGTCAAAGACGATGAGGTAAAAGACGATTCACCTTCTGAGAAGGAGGAAGACGAGAAGGTGGTAGAGGAAGTGAATGAGGATAAGAAGAAACCTGCTCGTGGTGGTGGTAAGAGAAAGAGGGGTACGAAGAAGGAAACTGAGAAGAACGATGAGAAGAAACCTGCTCCGAGAGCTAAGAAACCTCGAGTGACTAAACCTAAGGAAGAGCCTGAGTATTTCGAGGACGAACGTAATCTGGTATGGTTTTTGCTAACCCTTAGTCTAGGTTAAGATTCATGACTTGGTTATATGTGATTTGGAGCTTGTGCTGTATGATTAACGCAAGTATGATTGTGAACACAAGAATTGGATAACGTTTTTGGAGATTTATGTGTTCATTTAATAGGAGTTTGTTCATATGTTTTGGTGAGTTTTCTGGTATAATCTACATATACTGTGGTGATGCTAAAGAGTTCTTGGTTACAAGAAAGATGTAAATGTGTTTGAGAATGGTATAGTGGGTTTATCTGTGTGTGAACAACTCTATGCGGTTATACTTCTTGTTCCATATATGGTATGTCATGGGAGGGAAATGATGTGATGTTATCTCACTTTCAGATTATCGTGAACACTTCACTATTTTAACTTCTACACAAAGATTTTCTTTTCTTTTCTCATTGCTGCTGTGTGAGTTGCAAATTTATATGTGCGCTTGTTTTGTGTTTTCAGGAGGGATTGTGGAAGGCTGCATTTCCAGTGGGAACTGAGGTATATTGTTTTGAGAAATCCGGCTTCACCATCATAATTACTATCTCCATTGAAAGGCGATATATTGATTGCTTATGATTGTTAAATTGTGATGGCAGTGGGACCAAGTAGATTCACTAAATGATTTCAAGTGGGATTTCAGAAATCTGGAAGTAAGTTGTTTGGATTGCATTCTCCACTTTTGTTGTCTATTGTTGAATCGACAAGTTTTTGGGGTTGACGAGATTCTAATATGTTTCTTCATATGTATGTCAGGAAGCATTGGAGGAAGGAGGAAAGCTTTATGGGAAGAAAGTCTTTCTTTTTGGCTGTGCAGAACGTAAGCTATTTTTCTTATTTCTTTCTTGCTTTGATTATCTTAGATGGAGCTTTATGTACTGCTTTTTACTGTCTCCTTGTCTTTTCACTTGTTTAAATCATCTTTGACAATTGTGGTTCTTTCTAATTTGCTTAGAAATCTATCAGATTTTGCTGTGCGCACTATACTCTCTTCTTTTTCTTTAATATTTGCTTCCAGCTCCTGTTTAATTTTCTTTCTTCATCGTTACAGCTCAGTTAGTCCCCATCAATGACGTAAACAAGATTATCCATGTCCCAACAGTTGTTGTTGTAAGTTCTTGTTAAATCTCTATTAATGGTTGCTTGCTATTGTTGATCTCTGCATTCAAGGTTATATATTATTTCTCTTGGTTAAATTTATCTATTCTTTATGTGCAGGTTGAATCACCATTTCCTCCTTCGGATAAGATAGCAATCACATCGGTTCAGAAAGAAGAGGAGGAAATCATTCCAATGAAGAGGATGAAAATGGAATGGGTACCGTACATTCCGTTGGAAAAAAGGTACTTAGGAGTTAGGATACAAGTTCCACATTTGTTGGGATAGCCTGAATGGATGAGAAGAGAAACGTAGATTATGTCTGGGTCTGTTTTTGCTTTTTTATGTTTACCAGCAGTTGCTAATTACCTTTGCTTTGTTCTTCTTGCAGAGATCGACAAGTTGATAGGGTGAAATTTCAAATTTATATCATGTGCTGTACACAGAGGAGGTAAGTAACATGTGTCGTCTTTTCTTTCTGTGTAAGGTTACTGATAGATTATAAAACAAATCGATGTTCACTTCCTAAGAAGGGATTTTGAGTTGCATTGAATATATTGTTGAAGTCAGAACATTTAACATGGCTTCACACTGCTCTATTTGAATGAAAGTGTGATTATTCATGTTGCATTGTTTCTTCATTTTGATGTCTATTCACTGGCACTGTAAATCTGTAGTCTTATAAAGATAGTATTTTTGAATCTACCAGTTCTGGTGTACTCAGTTCCAGCTTTGTTTGATCTGCAGAGCTGCTCTTAGACGCATGAAGGAAGATCAGGTTAAGAAGTTCGAGTATTGCCTTCCATGTGAGTTTTATTCCTCTACTACCGATACTAGTTAAAATTTGCAGAGTGAAAACCATTTATAGCACTTGGCAGGCTGTTGGTATTACCTGTATGTTTTCCTTGTTATATATGGGGTATGCAATAACAAAGCCTAATATCTCTTTCTTTTTTCGCTTTGTAGATTTCTATCATCCATTTAGGGAAGATGAACTCGAACAAAGTAAGGAGGTCCAGATTATGTTCCCTTCTGAACCACCGGTAAGTTTTCTATCCTGCTATGAATGTATTGGAAGTGACAGGTCTACATGGAATGATTTGAGAGGGGCACATAGTTTTTGGTATTTTTATTTAAAATCAAGCTTAAATGTTCTGTTTGTGCAGGTTGTATGTGAATTTGACTGGGAGTTTGACGAAGTTGAGGTGTGTATTTTGGCTTTTCTGTGATGATATATTGCATTCATTGTATGTTGAATCTTGAGATTGCTTTTTGTGTATCTATCTCAGGAATTTACCGATAAGCTGATTGAAGAGGAAGCATTAGCTGCTGAACAAAAGGATGAATTCAAAGTAATTTAAAACTGTAACACAAATTGTCAGTTCATAACACTTGAGTATAATTCTCTAATTACAATTGTTGTTTTGGTCTTTTTTATCTTCTCAGGAATATGTCAAAGAGCAAGTACGAGCAGCAAAGAAAGCTAACCGAGAGGTAAACATTGTAACCTAAGATGGTATATCATATGTGAGTTACATTCAGTTAAACTGTTTTCTGAATACGGTATCTATTCTTGCAGGCAAGAGAAGCTAGAAAGAAAACAATAGAAGAAATGAGCGAAGAAACTAAGCAAGCCTTTCAAAGCATGAAGTTCTACAAATTCTACCCTAAGCCTTCACCAGACGTTCCTACATTCATGCAGGTAAAGAACAATTCAAAAACAAAAACTTTTCTCCATTTATTTTTGATACTGTTTTAAGTTAATCATAGGAGTGTAGTTTGTTAATCGTTACTAAAGCTCTGAACATGTGAAATTGTGAATGTTTGCAGTCGAAGTTCATCAACCGATACTACGGGAATGCTCATGAAGTCCTTTGATATGAAATCTTCAGAACCCAGGGTAGCTGTTCTTGGCAGCTTCAGCAGAAGTCGAGCTTATTAGTTCACAAGTGCTCTCAGAAACTCTTTGAGCTTTATAGAGTTGAAAAACCAAGTTTAAAGAACAAAAATGTCATTTTTTATGAGTTTGTAATCTCTTCCAGAAATACTTGAGATGTTGGACCAATTTTTGTTGTGGAGAATTTGAGATAGCTATTTAAAGTTCTACTCTTAAACTTTTTCTTAATTTGCAAGCATTATCAAATTATTATCTAGAAGCTTTAAAAATACATAGTATTTTAATGGTTTATTCAAGAGCTCAACAAGTTGTCAAGTTTCGACAATAACAAAATGGTATTATTTCGGTGGACCTGATTATTCTCTACATGAAAGAGATACAAAGTAGAATAGTTTTGGCATCTTTCATTTTATAGTTACAGAAAATGACATTCTAAAAAGAGCCAAATAAATTAAAGCCCCTCAAGATTTAATGTGTCTATTAGCTTATCGATAAAATTTGTGACAAGTTAGATTTACATATCAAGTAAAGGTTATTTTGCCATTCCAAGTGAGAAATGTAAACAATATTTTGGTCAAAACGTATTTGGTTTTGCTATGAGTATTACACATGAGACTAAATGATTACAATTTTGTGCAATTTCTGTCTAAATAATAGTAATGAATTTAACAAGAGAAAGCAATTATTCTAACCTAGGGGTATCACTTTAATGTCTCTCTCGCGATGCTGCGAACTTGACTATTAATTTGTCCAAAATAGATTTAATCCGGTGCCGACTAATGTTCGTTTTAAAAATAAAACAGTTTAGCACGCAAACAAATTAATTTGAACCATTCCAAAATACCCTTGTTTGAACCATTCAAAATTTATGTTTTCTGAATTATGTATGATAACAAAAGATGAACATACATATTGATAAGTGATAATGACTTGGCACAATTAGTGTAACGTTTTAATGTGTCCCATGTCTGACAAATACATTATTATCACTTAAAAATGATATCAATACTCTTCCAAAATTAAAAGTCCAAAGATATTCCCATCTTAGAAGTTTTTCTTTCTTTCTAATTTCACCTTACCCATATGCATAATAGTCACACAAGTCATTTTCAGTCAAATTTATTTAATAAACAAATCTCAAAATCATTTAATCCTCTAGTTTATCTATCTACATACTAATTTTATGTACTTCAATAACACTAGTCCTTAAGAAAAAAATCCACAACTTGCAAGATTCAAAAACCTTTGAAAAATTAACTGGAAAAAATTGCTAAAATTAAGTAATGATTCAAATCTTAATTAAGAGAAAGTACATAATAGGAATTTTGTTTTTGCTAAAATTAAGTAATATTTCAAATTTTTTAATTAAGAGAAAGTACATAGTAAGGAAAAAATCAAAAAAAGATACATCTATGAGAAAGACAACTCATAATTCCTAAAATGATAACACTAATAATTAGCAACTGCCAACTGTTAATCTTTTGATGATTAAAGAAAACAAAAAGTAAAATTTACCATAAAAAGAACTAAAAAAAAAACACAAATTAAAAATAACATAAAAATTAAAAACTCCATTTTCTCACAAACCTTGAACACTCTCTCTCTCTCTCTTTCTCACACTCTCAAAATTCCAGATTCTAAGCTATGAATCCTTAAGGGTTCTTCTCCATACTCCATTTACATTCTACTCAAAAGGCTAAATGAGTCATTTACTCACTCTCATCTTCTTCTTCCTCACACTACTCGTCGTAATCGACGCCGTCACCGAACCAGAGCTCCGATCTCTACTCGAGTTTCGTAAAGGAATCCGTGACGAAACTTCACACGAACCCATCTCATGGTCCGACACAAGCCGCCTCTCCGATCCCACAACATGCCCAAACACCTGGCCTGGAATCTCATGCGACGGAACTGGCTCAATCATCGCTATTAACCTAGACCGTCGTAATCTCTCCGGTGAACTCAAATTCAGTACACTCATCGGTCTCACTTCACTTCGTAACCTCACTCTCTCCGGTAACAGCTTCTCAGGTCGAGTCGTTCCTTCGTTAGGTAGCATTTCGTCTCTTCAACACTTAGATCTATCAGATAATGGATTCTACGGACCTATTCCGGGTCGGATCTCGGATCTTTGGGGTCTGAATTACCTTAACTTGTCATCTAACAAGTTCCAAGGTGGGTTTCCAAGTGGGTTTCGTAATCTTCAACAACTACGATCTTTAGATTTGCATATGAATGAGATTTGGGGTGATGTTGGTGAGATTTTCACTGAGTTGAAGAACGTTGAGTTCGTTGATTTGAGCTGTAATCGTTTCCATGGTGGTTTGTCTTTGTTAAAGGATAACGTTTCCAGCATTTCGAATACGTTACTTCACTTGAATTTGAGCCACAATGCGTTAAACGGCGGGTTTTTCGGTGTTGATTCAATGAGTTTGTTCAAGAATCTTGAGGTTTTGGATTTGGAGAATAACCAGATTATTGGTGAGTTGCCTTCTTTTGGATTAAAGCCGAATTTGAAGATCTTGAAGGTTGCAAGTAATGAGTTGTTTGGTTTAGTACCTCAAGAGTTGTTCCAGAGTTCTATTCCTTTGCAAGAGCTAGATCTTAGTCGTAATGGTTTTACAGGTATGGCTACTGTTCTTGTTATATCAAGATTTGATTTGACTGATTTCTCTGTTCTTGATTAGACATTTACTGTTTATGTGTGTAAATTAAAGGAGTTTCTTTTGATTTAAGTGTAGGATCAATTAGTGGAATCAATTCAACAACGTTAACTATGTTGAATCTTTCCTCTAATGGTTTATCTGGGGATCTACCGTCGAGTTTTAAGAGTTGCTTAGTGATAGATTTGAGTGGGAATACGTTTTCTGGTGATGTGTCTGTTGTTGGGAAGTGGGAAGCTACTCCGGATTTACTTGATCTGAGCTCAAACAATTTGTCGGGAACCTTGCCGAATTCGACTTCTGTGTTTTCGAGATTAAGTGTGTTGAACATTAGAAATAACTCTGTTGCTGGTAGTTTGCCTTCTCTGTGGGATGATTCAGGGGTTTCTCATTTCTCTGTGATTGATCTGAGTTCGAATAAGTTTAGCGGTTCTATTCCGGAAAGTTTCTTCACTTTTGCGAGTTTGAGAAGTTTGAATCTTTCTATGAATAACTTGGAGGGACCTATTCCGTTTCGAGGTTCACGTGCAAGTGAACTTTTGGCTCTAAGTTTTGATCCTCAGATGGAGTTGCTTGATCTCTCGACCAATTCTTTGACGGGTATGTTGCCTGGGGATATTGGGACAATGGAAAGGATTAAGTTGCTGAATCTTGCTAATAATAAACTGTCCGGGGAACTTCCAAGCGACCTCAACAAGCTCAGTGGCCTTGAGTTCCTTGACTTGTCAAACAATACTTTTAAGGGTCAAATTCCCGAGAAGCTTCCTTCTCGAATGGTGGGGTTTAACGTGTCCTATAACGACCTATCAGGTGTAATACCAGAAGACTTGAGAAGCTACCCGCATTCATCGTTTTATCCTGGTAACTCCAAGCTAAATCTCCCAGGTGGGATTCCAGCGGATTCTACTCGTGTGTCTTTACGTGGGAAAGATCATCATTCGAAGCTGAGCATGAGAATAGCAATTATTGTTGCTTCAGTTGGAGCTGCGCTTATGATTCTATTTGTCTTGTTTGTCTATCATCGGACACAGCTCAAGGACTTTCATGGGAGGAGTAGATATACTGACCAAGCCACAACTAGAGACGCTAAGTTTGGACGCTCTACTCGTCCCTCGTTTCTCAACTTTGGCACAAATGTTGAGCACCAGTCATCGTCTTTGAGCTTCTCAAACGATCACTTGCTCACTGCAAATTCAAGGTCGTTATCCGGGATACCCGGATCTGAAGCTGAAATATCTGAGCAGGGTTTACCCGCTACTTCAGCCACTACAAATCCTAACCTTCTTGATGACTACCGTACATCATCTGGACGGAAGTCTTGTTCAGGAGGCTCCCCATTATCCTCCTCACCCCGATTTAGCGACCAGCCTGTGATGTTGGATGTTTACTCACCGGATCGATTGGCTGGGGAACTCTTCTTTTTAGATATTTCATTGAAACTCACTGCAGAAGAGTTATCCCGAGCTCCTGCGGAAGTTCTAGGTAGAAGCAGCCATGGAACGTTATACAAAGCAACACTGGATAACGGGCACATGTTGTCAGTGAAATGGTTGAGAGTTGGACTCGTGAGGCATAAGAAAGATTTCGCAAGGGAAGCTAAAAAAATCGGCTCTTTAAAACATTCAAATATTGTCCCGTTGCGAGCTTACTATTGGGGTCCAAGAGAACAGGAGAGGCTTCTCCTTTCTGATTACATGAGCGGAGAAAGCTTGGGCATGCATCTATACGGTAAGAAGCATTTTAAACTAGTCTCTTTACTGTTCCTATGTACGCCTTTCTATTGAAACTTGTTTGAGCAAAACCTTTCTCTGCAGAGACTACTCCTCGGAGGTACTCACCAATGTCCTTCAGCCAAAGACTAAACGTTGCAGTTGAAGTGGCTCGATGTCTTCTCTACCTTCATGATAGAGCAATGCCACACGGGAACTTAAAGCCAACAAACATAATCCTCACATCTCCGAACAATACTGTGCGAATAACCGATTACTGCATTCACCGTCTGATGACTCCATCTGGTGTAGCGGAACAAATACTAAACATGAGTGCACTCGGTTACTCCGCTCCTGAACTCAACTCAGCTTCTAAACCGGTCCCAACTCTCAAATCCGATGTATACGCGTTCGGTGTGATCCTTATGGAGCTTTTGACTAGACGAAGCGCTGGTGACATAATCTCGGGTCAATCAGGAGCTGTTGATCTAACCGATTGGGTACGGTTGTGTGATCAAGAAGGTAGGAGAATGGATTGTATCGATAGAGATATCGCAGGTGGGGAAGAATTCTCAAAGGCAATGGATGATGCACTTGCTGTTGCAATCAGGTGCATTGTCTCTATAAATGAAAGGCCTAACATCAGACAAGTTCTTGATCATCTTAGCTCAATTTCAGCTTGAGATTTGTTTGTTCTTTTATGTAAATCTCCATGGATTTTCTCTTCACCAATCATCCCCATTTTTTATTTATCTTCTTTCTGGTTTTTGATGTTTCTTTAGTAGTTTGATCAGATTATTCAGATCCTCTCAGGTGTTCTTACATTTATATTTTGTTGATTATTTTTTCCTTCCTTGTAAAGGTAGAAGAAAAACTAATCCCATTTATTCTGACTGAAATGAAATATTTGAGTTTGATTTTTAACTTTTTTCCCAAAATATTTCTTCCTCTTATTGACTCTGATGAAGTAGTTATGCATTTTCTCCATATTTTTAAGTAGTATCATTCTCTTCTTGACTCAGTTTTCTTTTTCTTATTCCATCATTTTCTCATCCATAATTTCATATGAATATCACACTGAAATCATATATACAGCAAGCAAATCATGTAAAATCTATATAATATTACATACAAAACAACCATCGAAAAATTGGTTTCTAGAACTTTTTGTTGCTGATCATATTTACAAACTTTCCTTAAACCATTTCTTTTAGCTGCAAGACAAGAATCATGATCAAACACCAGCTTATGTTTTTGTTCTTCTCCAAATCCACTCACCAACAAACTCCATTCTTGATTCTTGAAAAGTCTTAAAACCTTCTTGAAATCTAATCTCCTTAATTACGTTGGTTCACGTTGTCGAGTCGCCCAACTCGAGCTTAAAGCTCTAAGTCGTTGGAAATACTCACCTAATGCTAACAGTCCTCTAGCCGCTTGTCGCGTGGTCAAGATCCGATACATCTGTTGCAATGTCTCATGTCTCAAATGATCAGCCTACAACAAAAACAAAAAAGAAGTTCAAGAAACAACAAACATTCTCACTACTAATTAGTAAATTGTTAAATCTTTCTTTCTTACTTGATTAACAAAGCTGACCAAAGCCTCTAATCTCTCCATAGCACTAGTCAATTGAGGAATATAACTTCCTTCACCGAGTTTTCCGGCTGCTACACTATCTGCTAATGTATGCTGCAGTTTCTCCATACCTTGAGATAGTGCGTCTTCCGCTTGTTGACATGATTGCTTCAAATTACACACATCCAATAGTTGTTGATCCGTCAAAGGATCAAAATGTGGTAATAGAACCTAACCAAAAACAACAACAAAATCCTTCATCATTGTTATAAACCATACAACCAACAACAAAAGAACCTTAACCAATACCTTTAGAACCTCCGACGGTCTAAATCCGCCTCCCATCCACATGAAAAACCGCTCTGCCGGAGTTTTCCACATCCCCGACATAATGTAAAACACATCGACTTTTGCAGCGGTTGATTTCATTCGAAAGAGTTGGAAATAATGTTTCATTGCATTGTCTACTAGCAAAGCAAGGTCCATATCACTAACTTGTCCATGTAAAACCGTTCTTATCTCGCTTATTTGCCTGTTCTGTTCTTCCACCCAATGTCCATATTCCATCTCAAATGCAATAATCCCTACCAAGAACAAGAAAACCGATGAAACCTCAAAACTAAGGGAAAGAATAGGAACATTGCCAAAAGGTTAAAGATTCAAACCTGAGCTCATGTTATCAGAGAAACCAATAGCATTGGTATTTACTCTATTCCCCACATAGAAACCCTTCAAACATTAAGATTCATGATCATGATTATATCAACAAGTTACTCGAGGAAAGCAAAACTAATTTTTGCCAAACCTGTTGTCTAGCGCGATCGAGTTCTTGCTCTAAATGAATTAACTTCAACCGGCTTGTCTCTAGCTGCTGAACATAAGCCTACAAGCCAGGAGACTCTATCACTCAGCTAAAATCATAACAGAACATAACTAATTTACGCGTTAAGCATACTTTCTTGCGCAAACGACTTTTCCTAGCTGCCTCGCGGTTCTGTGCAAGCCGTCTTTGTATCTGCAAAGATACAAAGATTCAATTGACAAAAAACTCAAAAACAATTAAGATACACCAAATGAGCTATTATAATAACTTACCTTATCAGGATGTCTAGATGTAGAAGCTTCTTGATCAAACTTGTGAGGAGTTCCTTGAGAAGTATCCTCTGACTAAACAAAGATTTCAGAAATCATAGTTTTCTCAATCCAAATGAGAGTATTTATCTCAAGATACATAAACAAATTCGACGTACCAAGCTGTCTGGTTTTTCGTTTGTCGGGTTTATGACAGAGCTAGGCGTATACATGCCACCATTGTTCTTGAAGCTTTCTTCCCACATACCGGTTTGGTTAAGAGGCTCGTAGATTTCAAACCTTCTCGGTGAAACAAAATGTGTCGATGTTGTATTCATGTTTCCTCAACTATACATACATACAAAACTTCATTAACCAAAATCAAGAACTTGCAAATATACATAAAACAAAAGCTTGAGAGATATATGTAAGTGATTTGTAGCTAAAAGTACAGTCATTTTCCATCACTCAATTCGTCAACTGCTACCTTCTCCTACTTCTATAAGCTCCATTGATAAGGCGAAACATCGGTCTCAAATAACACCCGAAAAACCCTATTCTTTACTAGTGTTTTTGAGAGCTTGTCAATTGGTAGAGATAACTTGATAGTTGTTCTGAAACCTCTAATTGTAATTACTAAAAACAGACCAAACTTTGAATGTCAATGTCAGTTATTGGATCTTACTGTACATCCTTGTTTTAGCCACTAATGGTGGACCATCTAAAACACCTCCCAATAAGGGAAAATTCCATTACTCACTCACTATGATTTGATATAACGTTCTATTTATTTCCACAAAAGTCAACATTCGAATTAAGGCAAGCTCAAAGAAGAAGACTAAAGAGCTTCAATTGCAATAAACCCTAATCTAGAAAATCAAAGACAAGTATGTAATCATCGAGTTTATTTTTATAGTTTAAGGAAACAAGAATCGAAGTAAGAGAATGAAACAGAGTAAAACAAAATGTTTTTTTTGTTCGTAAAGTCAAAACAGAGATGAACAAAAACTCATAATCCAAGAAGAACAGAGATCAGAAGTCGAACCTTATTCTCGTCGCTTGCATCAAAAGGAAGAACTTTTCCCGCGGAAACCATGTGAAGAAAGAACAAAAGCAAAGAGACTTTCTCACTTTCAGTAATAAAATCGGACGCAAAGGCTAGTCATCAGCAGTGTAAATAGGTCAGACAAGAGAAGGGACGATGATAAAATCTCTTTATCTAGTTTTGTCATTCTTGAGGAAGAAGAAGAAGAAGAAGAATCATTCGAGAACACGACAACTTGAAAGAGAGACCTTTGACAAAGTTTTTTTCTTAAGTGAATTTGGTAAAAGGTTATAAAATGGAAAAATGTACCATGTTACTAAATGATACTACCTCCGTTGCAAAATAGTTGTCATTTTAGGTGATTTCACGTGTATTAAGAAAACATATTAGAATTTATATTTTACCCTTAAAAATGAATTTGACTCTTATTATTCTTCATAAGACTTGAGGTTAAATCTAGTATTTAAAGCTAAAATATGCATTAAAAATGTAAAACGACAACTAATTTGATACAAAAGAAAAAGCGTAAAACGACAACTAATATGAAACGGAGGGAGTAATTGCTATGGAGTTACTATTAAAAAAAGAGATAATTACTCAAAAGACCTTTTTAGATATATGGTTTACTCAAAAGACCTTTATTTGTTTGAGCTCTAATTTTTTTTGCTAAAAAAGGTTACAAAGACCTTTAAAAAATGGCAAAACCGTTTATTAACGGTTTTGCCACTTAAAAAAAAAAAATGAACATATTAAAAAAAAGGAAAAAAAAACGTAAACCCAAAAAACGTTCTTCTTCTTCAACTTCTGCGTAACCGGCAACGATTTTGGCGATTGTTCAAGCGACGTTGATTTGACGGTAAGTTTCGATTTCTTTAATGAGTTTTCGCCTTCTCTATCCATGAGGAGCATTCGGTAAGGAGTTTTTACGGAAATTGAAGTAAATTTTGCGTCCGTCGGTTTTAGGTTTTCGAAATTCCGGCGAAGCAAAGTTCCGTCAAGCGGTGGGTTATCGATTTTGTGCATTGAAAAGAGGTATTCAGTTTATTTAACCGTTTTTGGTTTGGTTTGTGGAAGTCTTGTATGAATGACGAAAACCCTAATCTGAAATCTGTATATTTATTTCAGTTTCGGTTGTGAAAACCCAGATTCCGGCGTCGATATTCGCAGATAAAAGTAAGAGAAAAGATTGGTATCGTAGATTTGTTAATCTCTGTGGTGGTAGATTTATTTTAAGTAGCGGTAGATTTATTGTATGTGATGGTAGACTTATATTTTATGTGATGGAAGACTTATGTTTTGTTTAATGGGACTTATTTTCTGTTTGATGGTAGACTTATTTTCATTTGATGGTAGACTTATGTTTGTTTGATGGTAGACTTATTTTCGTTTGATGGTAGACTTCTTTTCGTTTGATGGTAGACTTATGTTTGTTTGATGGTAGACTTATTTTCTGTTTGATGGTAGACTTATTGTTGTTCGATGGTAGATTTATTTGGTAGACTTATTTTCATTTGATGGTAGACTTATTTTTGTTTGATGGTAGACTTATTTTCGTTTGATGGTAGACTTATTTCCATTTGATGGTAGACTTATTTTATGACATGGTAGATTTATTTTATGTAATGGTAGATTTATTTTATTTTATGTTGAATAATTAATTTACTTTTCATTTGATGGTAGATTTATTTTGTTGTGATGGAGACTTATAATTACTGATTTGTGCAGATATGACTTCCTCGATTGTTCGAAAGATATATCCACCGAGAAGGTTTCCGGCTGGATTGGCACCATCGGGCCAAAGAAGCATGCATCACAATTGCATGTTGAACGACTTTGAGAAAATGGGGGAAGCGGTTGGTGAAGACGTGTACAATGATATAATGAATAATTCCTCAGTTGGAATTATTCTGAAGCTTGCTGCACGGAAATTCAATTTCTCAGGTGCGACGGTGACTCATTTCCTGGCTAACCAATTGAAAACTGAAAGGTTCTATGAGATGTGGTCCTTGTTTGGTGGTCGGCCAGTTAGATTTTCGTTGAATGAGTTTGAAGAGGTAACCCAGATGAACTGTGGTGAGGTTGATGCAAATGATGGTTGGGACATTGACCACACAAAGTTTTGGGAAGAAATTGGTGTCCCAGTTGGGGAGGGACCAAAGTGGTCTGAGCTGTTGGTCCTGTTTGAAAAAATCAGGACGTGGAGTGAGGAGAAGAAGAGAATGATAGCGCTGTTGTTTATTTTGCATGTTGGAGTGTATGGTTACGCTCGTGATAGTAGAGTCCCTTTGAAAGCTGCAAAAAGGGTGATGGATCCCGAGGCTTTCGAGAGGTATCCATGGGGACGAGTGTCCTTTCAATGTCTGATTTCGTCCATGCAAGTGACGGACATGAAAAAGATCACACTCCATGGGTGTGTTCATGCGTTGCTTGTTTGGATTTACGAGGCAGTTCCCATTTTAGGGGAAAGATTTGGGAAGAGAAGAGAAGGAGGTGTTCCTATGCTACGTTGGGGTGGAGGCCGAGGAAGGTACAACCTGGAACAGGTGATGGAGGAGGATAAGAAATCCTCCAACAACAACAAGGTAATATTCATTTGATGGTATACTTATTTTTGTTTGATGGCAGAGTTATTTTCACTTGATGGTAGACTTAGTTTGTTTGATGGTAGACGTTTTAGGTCTTTGATGGTAGACTTTTTAGCACTTTGATGGTAGACTTTTTAGCACTTTGATGGTAGACTTATTTGTCTGTTTGATGGTAGACTTATTTGTCTGTTTGATGGTAGACTTTTTAGCACTTTGATGGTACACTTATTTGTCTGTTTGATGGTAGACTTTTTAGGTCTTTGATGGTAGACTTTTTAGCACTTTGATGGTAGACTTAGTTTGTTTGATGGTAGACTTTTAGGTCTTTGATGGTAGACTTTTTAGCACTTTGCTGGTAGACTTTTTAGCACTTTGATGGTAGACTTATTTGTCTGTTTGATGGTAGACTTATTTGTCTGTTTGATGGTAGACTTTTTAGCACTTTGATGGTACACTTATTTGTCTGTTTGATGGTAGACTTTTTAGGTCTTTGATGGTAGACTTTTTAGCACTTTGATGGTAGACTTATTTGTCTGTTTGATGGTAGACTTTTTAGGTCTTTGATGGTAGACTTTTCAGCACTTTGATGGTAGACTTTTTAGGTCTTTGACGGTAGACTTTTTAGCACTTTGATGGTAGACTTATGTGTCTGTTTGATGGTAGACTTTTTAGCACTTTGATGGTAGACTTATTTTCATTTAATGGTAGACTTTTATTAATAATGTCATTCTTTTTTTTTGCAATAATGTTCTTTATAGGTTCGTATCAGACACTTAGTGGTGAAGCCTCTGGAATTCATTTACCCTACATGGATTGATAAAGAAGATTTCAAACTTAATAACATGATCCGCGACATTCTTGGTGGATGCATGGATGAAGATTTTTGGGAGTTAGATGCTCCGGTTGCTAAGAAAAAGAAGACTAAGACTAAGGATGACTCTCCGGGTTATAAGAAAAAGAAGAAGAAGGCTAAGGTGGTTGAGGAAAGTGAGGATGATGATGAGGATGAGGATGACTCTCCTGTTCAAAAAAAAAAGAACATAGCGAAGAGCAAGAAGATGAAGGCTATTGTTGTTGTTGATGAAAGTGAGGATGAGTCTCCGGCTCAAAAGAAAGAGAAAAAGAAGGAGAAGGAGACCGAAGGTGGAGTTATTGGTGAAGTTCTTAAGCTCCTACAGGGAATGGCGAGAACAATTGCCAACTTTGATAGTAGGATTACAGCTCTAGAGGGAAAAGGGGATGTCTTGAAAGCTGTGGGAGATGAACAGTCAACCACGGGAGATGGCGGAGATGCATCTGAGGAGGATGATGATCTGGTACGCAAGACTCTACCATGTTTTAGACTTATTTACATGTTTTCCTGAACTTCTATGTTAAGGCGTGGTAGATTTATTAGTGTGTTATGGTAGACTTATATGAACTTATACAGCTGTTTGAACATTTTCCCTCTATTTTTC
Organism: Arabis alpina; assembly: GCA_900128785.1. Lineage (NCBI taxonomy): Eukaryota > Viridiplantae > Streptophyta > Magnoliopsida > Brassicales > Brassicaceae > Arabis > Arabis alpina. The sequence goes on from LT669795.1 coordinate 6,091,611, forward strand.
TTAACAGTCTTGGATGGAACAACACCCAACAACAAAAACAAATTTGGCAGTTAGCCGTGTAGTTAAAAAGCCGGATGAAAAGGCTACACGAACTGACCAGCGGAAAGGGAAAAGCAAATCTGTGCCACCTGTGGAGAAAAGCAAACAGAAAAGCAAAGCTTTAATAGCCTTGGAGAAGGTTGAAGCTAAAAAGAAGGTGGGAAGTTATTCTCCATTGTACTTTGATTTTCAACAAATTTTCTTACTGCCATTCGATTCATTACTTATACATTGGTCGGAGCTGTAGAGAAAAAGAAAAACTCTTAAAGAGAAGGAGACGGAATCTACAGCGGATAAAAGGAGGAAAGCAGCTGAGTGTGTCGAAATCCGCGATCCGGTACGTATATAGATGACTTGTTTTGTGTTTGATGGTAGACTTATTTTTTGTTTGATGGTAGACTTATTTTCCTTTGATGGTAGATTTATTTGCCTTTGATGATAGTAGACTTATTTTCTCATTCCTTATACATTGTTTGGAGTTGTAGAGTAAAAGATTAACGTGGAAGGAGACGGAATCTACACCGGTTATAAGGAAGACAGGAGCTGACTGTGTCGAAATCCACGATCTGGTACGTATATGGAAGACTTATTTCTGTTTGATGGTAGACTTATTGTCTCTTTGATGGTAGACTTATTTGTACTTAGTGGTAGACTTATTTTCAGTTCTATGGTTGACTTTTTTCCTTTCATGGTAGATTTATTTTCCTTTGATGGTAGATTTATTTTTGTTTGCTGGTAGACTTATTTTCCTTTGATGGTAGACTTATATTCGTTTGATGGTACACTTATTTTTGTTTGACGGTAGACTTATTTGTACTTAGTGGTAGACTTATTTCCTGTTTTATGGTAGACTTATTTGACTCAATCCTTAACTTGTAGACAAAAGATGCTATTGCTGATGCTGGGAAAGAGAAGGAAAGATCTGATTCTGATTTTGTTACACCTCCTAGTAGGCGCAGAAGGATGCGTTACGCGTGCTCATCTTCATCTGATGATGAAATTGATATAAGGGCGAAGCAGGTCAATGATGCACTGACCATTGCTTACGATGCTATTACAAAGTTGTCAAACAAAGATGAATTCGAGGTTCCTCCCGTAGCTCGCAATAAAAATCTTGCTCCGTCTCAGAAGTCCCCATTTATAGGACACTCCGGGACCGTACGAATCATGGCTGGTACAGTTCCTTCTTCCGCTGTCTACGATCCTTTTGATCCGGTGGACGAGCATAGGCTGGAAAAGTTGACGGACTACGTGAATCAAGATATGTAAGTCATTTTTCCTTTTAATAGGAACGTCTTATTCAATGCACCAAAAATTTCATCCTTCTAAGCATTTGACATATGGTTCTATCAGAGACAACCCATTAGAAAACACTCTGCCACTAGTGGAGTTCTATTTGGGAATTATGACACCTAAAGAAAACTGGCCACACACTCGATATGGATGGATGAATAGTGAGGTAATTAAATCTACTATTGACTTCTTTTCCTTTCATGGTAGACTTATTTTCGTTTGATGGTAGACTTATTTTCCTTTAATGGTAGACTTATTTTCCTTTGATGGTAGACTTATATTCTGTTTGATGGTAGACTTATTTGACTTAGATGGTAGACTTATTTTCCTTTGATGGTAGACTTATTTGCTTTTGATGGTAGACTTATATTCTGTTTGATGGTAGACTTATTTGACTTAGATGGTAGACTTATTTGCCTTTGATGGTAGACTTATTTTCCTTTTATGGTAGACTTATTGTTGTTCGATGGTAGACTTATCTATAATTTTTGTGCCAGGTTTATTTACTTTTGGTTAAATTATTTTTCAGCAAATGGGGGCTGCAATGAACATGTTGCGAAAAAGGGCTATGCAACGTCCTACCCCTTTTACCAGTGAAAGGATAGCCTTTCTGGATCCGATATTTGGGAATCTTTGGTGTCAGGAGTACAAATGGAACTTCAAAGGTAAAGAGAAGACCTTTTTATTCGGCGAGGGGTATTTAAGCATGTACGCTGGCAGATTACCCTCGTATAATCCAACCCACCAGAAATGGGTAACGGATGTGGATACATTGTACATAGCTCATAATATCGACGACGTGCATTGGGTGGGTGTTGTGGTAGACCTAGTTAACAGGACTGTCAAAGTGTACGATAGCATCCTCTCGAGTTCCCAGGACAACGCTATGGCCGAGTCATGCAGACCATACACGAGGATGATTCCTAAGTTGCTTAAAGCTGCTGCACCACCAGAAAAAAAGATGAGTGAGGCTGCGTTTCACTTCTACAGGAAAAAATCAAACATACCCCAAAACATCCAATCAGGTGACTGTGGTGTCTACACTGTTAAATTCTTAGAGTGTCTAGCTCTAGGACATACAATGGATGGGCTTTGCGATGCAACTGTGCCTCCTATTCGTGTAAAACTTGCGGCTGATATCCTGGAGGAGGCACCACCTGTAGACTTGGCCATACAGGTGTCCGACCCAAACCCACGCAGTAATCCAGACGACAAAGTTCCGTTACAGACAGATTCTTTATAGTCGGATTTGTGTATGCAGTGGTAGATTTATTTTCATTTGGTAGTACACTTATTGGATATTTTGCATACTTTCGAAGGACCATGTTTAGTATCACCATTGGAGTAGATTTAGTGGTCCTTCTGTAGTGTATTGACAACATTTTCAGACTTAATTCCATAAACCTACAATCAGACCATTTTCCTTTCATGGTACACTTATTTTCCTTTCATGGTAGACTTATTTGCTCTTGATGGTAGACTTATTTTCCTTTGATGGTAGACTTATTTGCCTTTGATGGTAGACTTATTTTCTCTTTGATAGTAGACTTATTTCTGTTTGATGGTAGACTTATGTGCCTTTAATGGTAGACTTATCTTCTCTTTGATGGTAGATTTACTTCTGTTTGATGGTAGACTTATCTTCTCTTTGATAGTAGACTTATTTCTGTTTGATGGTAGACTTATATTTGTTTGATGGTAGACTTATTTTTTGTTTGATGGTAGACGTATAATCTGTTTCCTATGTCTTTCGCAAACATTATGTTAATCAAATTACATAACATAACATTCATGATTAAGCTTTGCAAGTCGCACGATTGTGGCCATGATGAAGACAGTTTGAGCACTTGGGTTCTTTCCTACTTCGTTTCCGAGCCATGGCTATTTCTAAAGCACTTTTAATCCGGGAAAGTCTTGGCCTACCTGGTGGTTCCCGCACAACCGGAGGTTTGCAGACTTTTGTTACCACAATTTCCGGCGCTGGAAGCGCAATATCTCGTGGCATAATACTTTTTGAGTAACCCTTGAACAAGTTCTTTGTATGGAAGTAGGGATGTGCAAGGGCGATCCGTGACTTCTTCACTGTTTCCGCTGCTGCAATGGCATGAACACAAGGAATTCTATCCTTGTCAAACCTTTTGCAAGTACAACTATTTAATGTCAGATTCACCACATGCAATGATGACCCCAACGTTACTTCTATTTCGTTGTCATTAATCTCTTGCACAGTCCAAACCTTAGCGTTCTCAACCCTATCCTGTTTCCGGAAAAAAGCAAACAATTCTACCATCAAACACAAAATAAGTCTACCATGACACAGAAAATAAGTCTACCATCATACAGAAAATAAGTCTACCATCAAACACAAAATAAGTCTACCATGACACAGAAAATAAGTCTACCATCATACAGAAAATAAGTCTACCATCAAACACAAAATAAGTCTACCATGACACAGAAAATAAGTCTACCATCATACAGAAAATAAGTCTACCATCAAACACAAAATAAGTCTACCATGACACAGAAAATAAGTCTACCATCATACAGAAAATAAGTCTACCATCAAACACAAAATAAGTCTACCATGACACAGAAAATAAGTCTACCATCATACAGAAAATAAGTCTACCATCAAACACAAAATAAGTCTACCCATAACAAATAATTTACCTGAAGCTGTTTCTCCACCGCAGTGGTCAAGGTTGTGGTCATTAAACTTGCTTTTTTCCTTCTTGTAGCAAACCACCTTGTCAACATCGACCTAATAGTATCCAGAAGTTCCACTATTGGATACCCGCGCGCAGGAGATAGGACCTTATTAATAGATTCCGCTATGTTGCTTGTCAGGAAGTTATATCTATGGCCGGGAAAATGCACACGAGTCCATAAACGAACATCGGCTCCCTCTAAATAAGTATGAAGAGCAGGATACAACGACTCAATCTGCCCAAATAACTCATTAAACTCTTGAAGTGTATATGCCTTCGCTGCCTTCTTCACTAGTCCGAATGATTCTCCACCTTTGAATTTCAGCAAAATGTTTTTATGCAGATGATATGTGCAAATACCACGACAAGCACGCGGGTATACCTTCCCAATCGCCTTCGATATTGATCTATGCCTATCTGAGATAATCGCAAGACCTTCATCATCTGCTATTACTCGGCTTAACTGTCTAAAGAACCACTCCCAAGACTCATCATTCTCAGTATCAACAACACCGAAAGCGATAGGAAATATGTTAAAATTTCCATCTTGTGTCGTGGCAATCAGTAAAGTACCTTTGTACTTACCTTTCAAATATGTCCCATCCACCACAACTACCTTCCTCATATACTTGAAACCATGTATGCTTGCACCAAATGCAAGGAAAAGAAACTTGAACCTATTTTCACCATCGACTTCCAGCTTTATAAGTGTCCCTGGATTAGCTCTCCTAATCATGTATAAGTACGTGGGAAGTCCTTCGTACCCATTCTCAGCGCTTCCTCTAACCAATTGCCTTGCATACTTTAATGCTCGATGGGCTTTCCAATACTCAACCTGTAACCATCCAATCAGAAAATAAGTCTACCATCAACAAGAAAATAAGTCTACCATCAAACACAAAATAAGTCTACCATCAACATCAACATGAAAATAAGTCTACCATCATACAGAAAATAAATCTACCATCAAACAGAAAATAAGTCTACCATCATACAGAAAATAAGTCTACCATCAAACAGAAAATAAGTCTACCATCATACAGAAAATAAGTCTACCATCAAACCGAAAATAAGTCTACCATCATACAGAAAATAAGTCTACCATCATACAGAAAATAAGTCTACCATGACACACAAAATAAGTCTACCATCAAACAGACAATAAGTCTACCATCAAACTAAAATAAGTCTACCATCGGTTAAAGTACCTTTATTCTGAAACGTTTCCTTATAGCATCGGCAACATGACTTGGCAAGACTGTTGGTCCAACACCACCAATGAAATCTTTGTAGAGACGACCTAACACCTGATACGTTGCTTTACGAGCACGGGTTGAACGATCAGTCACAGAACAAGAGTGGTTTCCATTATAAGTCTTGATATGGAAACTGGGACTGTCTCCAATAGTTGAAGCACGAACCCTCCACGTACATCCTTCCACCCAACAACTAACCGTCAACAACGTTGGAGTTGAGTGTCCGACGTTAAAGTCAAACTTACGTGCAACAGAAATAATCTCCAATCTCCTCTCCAACTCCTCTTTTGTGGCATAACGTTGCCCAACCGCTAAGTCTACCGACCTCATTTCTAACTTCACGCCATCTGGAATCGATGGTAGACCCCTTTTCTTCGGTGGTAGAGTTTCCATGGCGGCGTCGTCGTCATCATCTGAAAGTCTACCACGCCTCCCGTATTCATCATCGTCCGAGCTTGCACCGTCTGAATCGTCGCAATAGTCAAATCTACAATCATCATCTTCATCATCTTCATCATCTTCATCATCTTCATCTATAGGTTCTCCCTTCTTGCATCCACTTCTCTCTCTTTTAAACTGTTTTTTTGCTTTTTCACTAATCTCCACGCATAGACGAATCATTTCCTTCTTATGTTGTTGTACAAAACTCTTGAACTGTCTTGAATTTGCAACGAAAATCGGTGGTGTATCTACAGCGAAGCTTGGTAAAAGGTAACTCAATTTTACCTCAAAAATTTGTTCATCGATTCCGAAATCTTCATACACCATTCGAAGGAAATTGTTGAACGAGGTTGCATGATCTAACCCAAGAACTCTACCACCTTTTGAGTTGTCAACCTCGAACGCCCATCCATTCTTCGAAAAACTCCATCTACCACAGACAAGAACAATTTGTTCCATTGGACCTCGTTCAAGTTCACTCCAACAAGTTCACTCCTTCGAAAAGCACTTTAGAAAACAAGGAAAGTTAAAAAAATCACTTCGCAAAGATCAACCTATGCGGCTGGAAACCCTAGTTCATCACCATTGTTGCTGGTTTTCGTGCAGTCTATTTTGAAAGGGTAAAATCGACATTTCCGTTCCCTGCAAATAACTCTACCACCTACCACAATAAGTCTACCATCAAACAGAAAATAAGTCCACCATTAAAAAAAATAAGTCTACCATCAAACAGAAAATAAGTCTACCATAACAAAACAAAATCTACCATCAAACAGAAATAAGTCTACCATCAAACAAAAACAATACTACCATCGAACAGAAAATAAGTCTACCATCAAACACAAAATAAGTCTACCACCAAGTACAATAAGTATACCGTTATAACAAATAAGTCTACCGTCACTAAGTTCGAAAATAAGTCTACCACCACTATAAATTCCTAAACAGTAAATACTATAAGTCTACCGTCACTAAATTCCTAAAAATAAGTCTACCCGCTATGGGAAAATAAGTCTACCGCAGATAAAATAAGTCTACCGTTCGGAAATAAACAAGTCTACCACCAAAGGAGACACAATAAGTCTACCGCTCAAAAATAAGTCTTCCGCCACATAAATTCCTAAACATAAAATAAGTCTACCACCAAGTACAAGAAGTCTACCGTTATAACAAATATGTCTACCGTTATAACAAATAAGTCTACCGTAACTAAGTTCGAAAATAAGTCTACCACCACTATAAATTCCGAAACAGAAAATAAGTCTACCACCAAGTACAATAAGTCTACCGCTATCACAAATAGGTCTACCGTCACTAAGTTCGAAAATAAGTCTACCACCACTATAAATTCCGAAACAGAAAATAAGTCTACCACCAAGTACAATAAGTCTACCGCTATCACAAATAGGTCTACCATCACTAAGTTAGAAAATAAGTCTACCACCACTGTAAATTCCTAAACAAGAAATAAGTCTACCACCAACAACAATAAGTCTACCGCTATCACAAATAAGTCTACCAAATGTCTAATGTGAAAAAAGTCTACCGTCACTAAGTTTGATAAAAAGTCTACCATCACTAGACCAGGGTAAAAACAAATCTACCGCTTCTATCGCTAAAAACGCATAAGTCTACCACCATTGATCCTAAAAAAATAAGTCTACCAGTCAACGGTTGGTTTCGTTGACCGAAAATACGAAATAAGTCTACCGCTAACTATAAGTCTACCACTACGACAATAAGTCTACCACTACTAAACACAAAATAAATCTACCACCACGCTAAAAAAGTCTACCGCAAAAAATAAGTCTACCGCTACTAAAATAAGTCTACCATCACTATAAATCTACCGCTGCTATGACTAAAAATCTACCACCAAAGGAAACGAATCTACCAGTCAAAAATAAATCTACCATCGAAGAAAAATAAATCTACCGCTGAAAATAAGTCTACGAAAATAAATCTACCATTCGAAGAATAAGTCTACCGCAGAAAATAAGTCTACCGCTACGGGAAAATAAGTCTACCGCAGAGAAAATAAGTCTACCGTTCGGAAATAAGTCTACCACCAAAGGAGACACAATAAGTCTACCGCTTAAAATTAAGTCTACCGCTCCTCAAATAAGTCTACGGACAAAAAAATAAGTCTACCAGAGCTCAAATAAGTCTACCATCACATAGCGGTAGACTTATTTTTTTTAGGCGGGAAACTTTCGCGCCTACGCGGCGCATTTCATTAATGACATTTTTGTAAATACGTTTTTTGTTATCAAAGGAAAAAGGGTAAAACGGACTCGAAATTAGCCCCAGTAATTAAAATCTAAGAAGGTTGTTTGAGTAAGGCCAAAATCTAAGAAGGTTATTCTAGTAAGTCTCCCTTAAAAAAAAGACAAAAGATATAAGATAAAAAAAACAATGGAAAAATGTACCATGTTATTTTTAAAGAAAGAACAAAAAGCAAAGGGACCTTTTTCAGTTTAAGCATAGTATATAAAATTTTGAAATAATATTTACTTGTTTCTTAGAAAAATATAGATATATCAGATAGATTAAATATCTACATATGAAATATAGCATAATATATAAAAAAATGTATATAAATGATAGACTGAAATTTCTTTTCTGTTTATTTACTGTTTGTTCTTAGGTAATTTTTGTCTTCAAGCAATAATGAATAGATACCTCAGCAATAGTGAGTCAAAAACCAATTTGACATGTTTATATTTGATTATTTTCTTTCTTTACCGTATATTCTCTTTTACATAGTCCATAATTTTCTTTTATTTCGAATTACTAAATTAAAGATTGTGCTTATTCTTTCTTTTTGCTCTCATTTGTCATATCTCCATTATCTTTGCTGATGTGCGCACCAGGTAGATTGGATTTTTTTTAAGTAGATCCGATTTTTGTAAAATAGTATTCAGTAAACAGTCATTGTTGTGTGTGTGTGAATATTAACACATTATCATCTTGATGTATTTAGTCAGTACATGTCAAATTTAGCTGCGAGTCCCGTCGGTGATCTGACGGCACACGCGCGCGTGGGGAAGAGGACGATATCGCGGGAATGAAAGGCCGTTAATACTCTTGAGTAGTATATTGTATGTAACGGCTATTTTATAATTTCTGTTTTCAATAGTATTTTATATTATGCTTAAACTGAAAAAAGGGTAACCTCATGTATTTAGAATTCTAAAGTAAACAGTTTCATACAAATATGCTAAATTGCTAATTACTAGAGCATTGCATGTAATTTGGAGGAGAAAAAAAACTAGAGCATTGCATGTAATTTGGAGAATTGTCTCAAATCAAAATCTTACTATGCCCTTCTTTTTTTTGAAACTTTTTTTTTGAAACTTAAACTTACTAAGCTCTTTATTAGAAAGAAAACCTTATTAAACGTGATATTTTTAGTTTAAGCTTTCCCTTCAATTTCTTGTATGTTTAGTAAAGTGTTTTATGAACTATCTTATTTTATTTTATTTTTATGAGCTAAAATAATCTTTGATTGGATTTTGGAACAATATGCAAACTTTACGGAAAATGGAGAATAGAAATGTATATAACTTTATCTTCTACTACTACGGAGGGGAATATATCAAGTTCTAAATAAATGTATAAATAATCATATTCTTAAATCAAATTTCTTCAAAAGTTAGATTCAATGTTCTAAGAGATGCTGGCCTAACGTTGGCTAAGAGGTTTTCTAGAAGCAAAATATATAAGACATGTTTTTTTTTTTGTCAAACAAATAAGACATGTAATCTTGAAGGTTTCAGCAACAATCAACACTTATTTTATGTAATTTGATTGATTTTATAAAGATATAATAATTTTACAGTTCTTTTTTCTTACGCATTTTTGACGTTCTTAGAAAAATGAAATATATCAACATCTAGGATAATGTTAACAGGTTTCGCCGACTAAAAGATTCATATATTCGTCTTGTTAATAATATGATGATATTATTTAGTAGACTAGAAATATGAACTTTTGCGATGGAATCACATAATTAATAAATACGACAAACTTTGATTGGAATAGATTGGCTTTTCATGTTCCATAGGAGACATTGTGTTTGTGTGACCACAACTTCTACCACTTGCCTCTTTACTTATTAATTTAGTCACAATGGATACTAAGTTAAATATGTGACTTGGTGCATTTTTCTGTAGAAACATTACAGATGAATTATTAGTATAATGTTGTTACATCTACAAATCTTGTACATGTTTACGTATTTCATTATTTGCCTGACATTACTTTTCAGACATATTCCATGCACTTTTAATTTTTTTACATCACCATATTATTAAGTAAGAACTAAGAAAGTAATAGATGTACGTACTTTGATTTCATTATACAGTAGTAGCTTCTGATGTACTCTGATATTTTTTAATTGGGAAATTTGCTTGGTTTAACTCATAATTTGATTTTAACTACATGGGTAACCCACATATCTCATGTTTGTGAAAACTAACCCAAAAGGGTAGTGAAATTACAACTACAACCTTTATGACAAAAAAAAAACCCGCAGGTCATAATGACTGTTTTAGCCCTAGAGAAGTCTGCTACGTAATGTGGAAGTCTATTCATAGACTTCCACACGAAATCCAACGCGTAGACTTTATGTAAAGTCTACTTTAGGGTTCAGTAGACTTCTTTGGAAAGTCTACTCTATAATTATATTTCAAATTTAAATTTATAAATTAACAAAAAATATTTTGATAAACAATTATGGTTGATGACCAAACTATAAATAATTGTGAAGTATGAAAAATAAAATTGCATAAAAATTCACAAATTAAACCTACAAAGACAAATTATGTCTACTTTGTGGTATAGTAGACTTCTATAGAAGTCTACTCTATAATTATATTTGAAATTTAAATTTATAAATTAACAAAAAATATTTTGATAAACAATTCTGGTTGATGACCAAACTATAAATTATTGTGAAGTATGGAAAATAAAATTTCATAAAATTTCACAAATTAAACCTACAAAGACAAATTATGTCTACTTTGTGGTATAGTAGACTTCTCTAGAAGTCTACTCTATAATTATATTTGAAATTTAAATTTATAAATTAACAAAAAATATTTTGATAAAAAATTTTGGTTGATGACCAAACTATAAATAATTGTGAAGTATGAAAAATAAAATTTCATAAAATTTCACAAATTAAACTTACATAGACAAATTATGTTATGAATGACATACATACTATACTAAACAAAGAGTTACCAAACAAGGTACTTCATAACCATTTGTTTAAATATTGATGTGGTGGTATGTTGGTAGTTTAATGTTTGATATTTATAGGTTTTATGAGTTTATTTACGGTTGTAGTGGTTTAGTTTTATGAATTAGATTATTATTTATGGTTTAGGGTTTAGGGTTTGGATAGTTTAGGGTTTCGTTTTATCAACCGTGGTGTAGGGTTTGACTTTTTAAGTTGAATTAACTATAAGATGATGTAAAATTTTGACTGATGTACATCATTTGGCATAATTGGCCGAGTTACGAGTATGAAATATGGGTAATAGTTTGACATTTATAGGTTGCAAACATGTTTTTACACTTAGGGTTAGATTTACAGTTGATCATTTTTATATTTAAAATGTAAAATTTGCATAAAAGTGTTAACTTGTGAATATATTAACCTTTTTGAATGTTTTGTATAAGTTTTTATTTAGGGTTTTGAATAATCATTGAAAAGAATCAATTTACGTTTTCTGATAGTAGACTTCATTAGTAGTCTACTCAAACTAGTAGACTTCTGATAGAGTCTAATGTGAGTTTAGGGTTTCGTTGAAAGTATAGTAGACTTCATTAGTTGTCTACTCAAATAAGTAGACTTCCGATAGGGTCTACTTTAAGTTTAGGGTTTCGTGGAAAGTTTAGGGTTTAGCAGACTGCAAACGAAGTCTACCGAACCGGATTTTTAACCTAACAGGATCTTTAACCTAACCGGAATTTTAACCTAACCGGATTTTAGTATCTTCCTATAAAAACAAAAATTACATTTGGAAGCCCTAATTTTTTAGTTGAAAATCCCTCAGCCTCTCTCTCCATCTGACTCTCTCTAACGGTGGCAAATGCTTTTCCTCAGTCGCCTATAACCTCTGCAGATCTGATCTGACCCACCGTCTCCCTCCGGTAAGCTTTCAAATCTGACCCGCCATCCGCCTACTGAGATCTCTTGGATCGGTCTATTCTCCAATTCAATCCCTTCTTTCAAGTTCTAATCTCTTTCCTTTTTTATCTTTTGATTCTGTTTTTTACGTTTCTGATTATGTTGTTTTTGTTCATGGGTCTTGTCAAGTTTTGATTTTTATGTGTTTAAAGAAGCTCGTTTCTGTAAAAGTTGTTTAAAGTTTGGATTTTTATCTGTGATCTATTGGTTTGGTTATTGTTGTGTTGAATCTCTGATTTGTGATTTGTGTTATTATGAAGAAACTTTTATTGTTTTATGGATGTTTATAGGAATCAAGAGAATTAGTGTTTAAAAGCTGTTTTTGTTGTTGTTGTAGGGATCGTGCAGAGAGTGATACAAGTGTTCCAGATGCTCCTGTTCGAGCTGAAAAATTTACTAAAAGGTACATTTTTGTGTGTACAATGGTTTGACTAGCTTGTGTTTTCTTAGTGTCAAGGGTTCTTTGATGTTTAAGTTGAAAAGCATAAGTTATGTGTTTGATTTCTTGCTTGGAACTTGGAAGGTATGCGGAGATTCTTGAGGAGTTGAAGAAAGATCCGGAGAGCAATGGTGGACCACCAGATTGCATTGTAAGTTTAAAACACTTTCCTTAAATGTTTGCAAGCGAGCTTTGTTGTTCATGAGTTAGTTTTGGTGTTTTTTGCAGAGTCTCTGTAGAATTCGTGAGCTAATATTAAGAGAATTGGGATTTAGGGACATCTTCAAGAAAGTTAAGGTGTGGTTTTCTTGACAAGGGATTTATTCGAAAAGCATAATTTCTCTTGTACTCTTTTCTGATTCGGTGAGTTTGTGTTGTTGTTGTTAGGATGAGGAGAATGCTAAGGCTATAACACTATTCCCTGAAGTTGTTCGTTTCTAGAAATCAATATAAGTTGTACCTCTGATTGATATTATACTTTGTGTTGCATTCATTTTCATACCATGATCCTTAATTTCTGAAATCACACTCGTATTGTGGAGATTACTGGTTGAATTTCACAGGGCTTTAACTTTGAATACTATAGTCCCCAACCTTGAACACTCAGCTGGTTTTGTTGATAATGTTGTGTGTCTTAATAGTCCCCAAATCTTTGTTTTTTGGAAAGTAAATTGTGGCTATTTGTCTTTTGCAGGGATAGTAAGCAATCATGGCTTTTATGAGACTCTCTAGGTGGTAAGACAAAGACTTGTATCGTTGCTACACTCTCCATCTCTCATGCTTTGTTTGTTCTCAAGTTGGAGAGGCCTTCTTTGTGTTAGCCCACAAAAGCAGTGTGCCGGGAGCAGATATTGAGAGCTTACTTTCAGTTCATAAGTCATTGTGGCGTCTAATTGTTTGTTCCATTTGCATTGAAAAACGATTGTATGACTCAAGATCTCGAAATATATACAAAATGAGTATTGTTTTGTTTATTGAGAAAGAAGTTTAATTATTTTACTCCAAATTTCTTTATAAGAATCTTGTATTATGATGTCCGACCAAATATGTCAGGATCATGTAAACGAAACAAAAAGCTAACAGTCGGCAAAGAGACTAGTTATAGAGGTAAAAGGAATCGATTCCTCTTAAATTTGACCTTGGTAACAAGGTTCTAACAAGGAACATAGAAGTCTTAAATGTGGAAATACTAGACCAAAAAGATATCCGAAATTTTTAGACTTTGTCAATTGTTATATGAAAGACCACAAATATAACAAGAAAAAAGTACGTTAATCAACAACACATAACACATATACCATGCGATATACTTAACAAATATAACTTCTAAAATGCATAGAATTTTCCTAAAACCTTTTATAAAAACTCATACTTAGAAAAAATTAGGTCGTTAGAATTATAGAAATTAGTTGAATATAATTATAGAAATTAGATATTAAGATTTAGACATCTAATTGTAAAAACATAAATGAAATATCAATATACATTATTTTAAAATGCATTTTTATTAAAAAAAATTACGAGTAGACTTCACCTACCATCTATTCATAGACTTCTATCTGAAATCTACTAATATAAGCTAAGTAGTAGTCAAACAAGAAAATTGATATTTGTCATAAATATTGCACTTAAATATGTCCAACTGATACAGAAGGAAACACAATGGATAACACACAAGTGAGAACAAGAAAATTTCAATTTTTTTTATTATAAATAAGTTTTAAATGCATTTCTAAAAAACTTAAAAATATAGACTTCACAAGCAATCTACTCATAGACTTCAACGGTAGTCTACTAAACTGTGAAAAAACTAATTAATCATAAATAAATGGTTTCATTACAGGTGAAGATGTCAAACTAGTACATAAAAACAGCAATAATATAACACACATTTGAAACCAATAAAATCTTAAAATTTCGTTATACATAATTTTAAAATAATGTTTTACTAAAAACATAAATACAGACTTCCCTTGCCGTCTACTAGTACACTCTTGAAGAAGTCTACCGTGAAAAGCTAATTACTACTCAAACAAGAAAATTGATTTACACCATAAATATTGCATTTAAGTATCTCAAACCCATACAAAAGATCACATATTAGAAAACACACATGTGAGAGCAAGAAAATCTTGAAAATGTATAATATATAAGCTATAAATTCGTTTTAAAAAAATATAAAAACATAGACTTCACCAGCAGTCTGCCGCAGAAGACTGCGTTTGACGTTAACTAGTAGACTTCCGTAGAAGTCTATCGAATGGGTTAGTTTTTGCAATTACGGCAAAACCCAGTAGACTTCTAACGGAAGTCTTCTTGCGTAGTAGACCCTAATTGAAGTCTACCGAGGTTATTTTTGCATTTGACTAAAATGTTGACTTTTAGTAGTAGACTTCTCCAGAAGTCTGCTGTAAAAATAGGTTATATTTGCAATTTGACTTTTTCAGTAGACTTCCGCGGTAGACTTCTAATACCATAAATATCTAGCAGACATCCAACGGAAGTCTACGCACCTTAGTAGACTGCCGGTTGAAGTCTATTGGAATAGTAGAGGTTACATTTGCAATTGACTTATTTTTGACTTTTTGAGTAGACTCTAAAAGAAGTCTACTTAAAAAACAGGTTAGTTTTGTGTTTGACCAAATATCGAATTAATATCGAATTAATTAACGAGTAGACTTCCCCAGAAGTCTGCTGAAAATTCAATTTGCAACAGACTTCTGGGGAAGTCTACTCTAAATATTTTCAAAAAGTCAATGTTCGAAATTTTGGTCAATCGCAAAACTAACCTCACCGTATAGAGTAGACTTTAAATAGCGTTTACTCAAAAAAGTCAACAAAAAGTCAATTGCAAAATATAACCTAAACGTAGTCGAGCAGACTCTGAGGGAAGTCTGCTTGTAGAATCGCGTACCGAGTGTGCTAAAAAAAGTCAACATTTTGGTCAAATGCGAAACTAACCCATTTTTTAAGTAGACTTCCCGTGCAGTCTACTGATTTTTTTTTGTTGTCAAAGGAGAATAAAGGAGCACAAGCAGACTTCTATGAGAAGTCTACGTAAAAAATCTGAAAAAAGTTAATTGCAAATCTAACCTCTCGTTGACCAGCAGACGTCCGACGAAGTCTACTCTTCTGAACCAGATCGGAAAATACGGTTTTTAGCTCCGTTTCGCCGTAGATCCCTGTTTTTAGCTCGTTTAAACACACAAAATCCCTACTCTAACTGTTTACTACGAAGCCCAGACATTATCTAGCAAAAACCACGAAAATTCAAGAGATTGTGAGTGAGAGAATTTTTCAAATGCTCATTTACATAGTGTTTTGGATGAAATTGGAGATGAAATGGTAGTTGATGAAGTTATAAGTTGGTTTGTGATGTATTTATGCACGGAAATCAGATGGAGATGCATTGAAGAGCTTCAATTTGGTTGTTCATGGTGGTTGTGAAACTTGATGGCGATGACATTTTCGTAAATAAGTTGATATAATTGGGTGTTTGTTTGTGAAATCAAATGTCTGATTTTCAAAAAAAAAAAAAAAAATTCAGATATAATGGCATTTCCGTAAATAAGTTGAATGTTTTGGTTTTTTTGAAAACAATTTGATGAGAGAGAAAATGGGGTATAGATTTGTAATTGACTTCAAATTTTGGGTTATTTTGGAAACCATCCCTTTTTAATTTGCTATTTAGAATAAACTAGCTCCAACGTGATAAGCTAGATAAACTACGTTTGCAAAATTGCCTCTCGAAGCCTTTGTTGTAGCACATTGTGCAAACTTTAACCCATTAGGGTCTTATTAGTTAGATGCAAAAGCTTCGAACAAAAAGAAAAACTACGTAAATAATGTTATTTTGTTTTTAAAACTCTTATTTTATAAACTTCCTGCGATCGATATTAATGTGTAGAGTTATACAAATCATTGTGATAGTGGTTGTAGCCATTCATTCCATTTTAAAGATTTGTTTAGTTGGTTGATTAGTTAGTGTTTTTCTTTTAACATCCTATCCAATCCACTATTTAAATATTGCAACAATACTCATTAACACAGTTCTTTTTCTTTGCAATAATATCAACCAAAAAACAATATACATTTATTCGAATACAAATGGATTCAACAATATAAAATTCCCTTAAATTAAAAAAAAAACAATATAAATTCAAAGAAAGATAAAGTAATCCAATGAGACATGACGCACCAAACTCTTTGCTTTTTTGCCTATTTATGGAATTATTCTCTAGTGTTATCTATCCAAAAGTGGTTTGCCACTAAGAGTGGCTACCTAGTCTTATCGTCACTCTTATTTCCATTCGTATTTTTGTAACTAGTTATGTTTTGAAATCAATCTGAGAATTCCATGTTGAAAAGTTAGCGTTTGTTCGCCAATACATGACATCTTTTGTGACTCTGGCTCTGTCCATATATACATTGCTGTTGTTCGTCATTCATTCTATTTTCTACTAACAAAAACATAATTCTAAAAATACTCATAACTTTTTTGGGGGGTTAAAACTAGGGATATTGGGGTGAATAACCAAAAAAAAACTATAATTTAAATCCTAGCCATTTAACCTAAATCTAATGAACATATTGAGGCCACATAAGCTAGTTTTAGTTAGTTTGTTAATTATTAAATTTTTATTGGTTAGTTTACAAATTGACCCTTAAAACTACCCCTAATTTCAATAGAAGGAATGTTAAAAAAAAACAAAGAATAATGATAAAAATAAGAAGGAACGTTATTTTTGGTGCTGTTTGCATTCATGTATGCTCAAATGTGAGTGTGTTTGACGTGGATAAAAAAAACAATTCGTAGGCAGAAGAAGTAGAACCCACGTATCCACTTACTAGGTGTAAAGTTGTGATGCTTGATTAAGATCAATTTCAATCTAAGAATCTCCAAAAAAAAAAAAAAAATTTGTTAATTACACACTAGTATCTAGATATTGATTATTTTCGTTATTTTCTATAATAATTAGTCTCATATTATAGGCTGTTAGCTAATTTGATTATAACTAATAGAACTGTCTCTACTTTGTAACTCTAGTCATTAGGCACATTTCCGTTTTGGCAACATTTCTGATGAAAGAGTTTTTGTAGGAACAAAGAGAAAAGGAAGAAAGTAGGAAAGTTGGAGAATGTCTTTGCGACACTATCCAAAGGCATATGGGAACTATCATCATTTTTAAGATTACTTCCTTTTCTCCTCTTTCCTTTTGGTTCCTTTTACTACATTTTGCGTTTTACCTTTTTTTATTGATATACTAAATTTGGTTTTTCAAAGTACGATAAAATTTAGTTATATCACGACTTTCAACGACCAAAATGTGATCATCATCTGTTTTTTTAAGTGGTAGTTTTTAGTTGAAGTAAAAGATCAATTATCCAAATATTTGTAATAATTTTCGAGCAGTAAAAGATCATATTCTATTTGTTAAATAGTATTTCTGCAATGATAAAACTTTAAATATTGAGGAAAGGTATGATGTCGCTCTCTTTCCCATAATGGGCTTATATCATAAGATTGGAAAATAATATCAAGGACACCACTACAATACATTGGGAACCAATTTGGGCTTCGATTAGGGGTGGCCATAATTCCCGTCCCGTTCTGTACCGTTCCGTTCCGTCCCATATCTGTTCCCGAATTCCCGTACCATATAAGTTCTGTATTTTTATATGGGACAAGATTTCAATTCCCAATTGGGAACGAGATGGGATGGGACGGGAACGGGATTTCCCGTAATCCCGTTTATATAGATTTATATAAATTAAATTATATATATTTATTATAGAATCATATAATATATTATGTCATATTAATACATAGTCTCACCTTTTTAGCACCATCTGTTGATATTTTCAGCATTACCATATTAATTTTATTAACAAACAACTACTTTTATTTGTTTTTTTATTATTGTGTTGAGCTCTAGAAATAATCATTTGCCGAGAGGATTAGCTATTTATTTGGCTACTTTTAGAATTCTCATATTATTAAATTTTATGCTTTGATTTAAGATATTTATGTGGTTTACTTTAAGTTTTGGATTCATTTTGATTAGACTATGGTTTTTCTATTTTAAATTTTAATGTTTATGAAATACAATGTACTAGTATTTCTACCCGTGCTACACACGAGTATATTTTTTGCTTTCATTAATTTATGTTTTATAAGTGACTATTTTTTTCCGTTTTTTTTGTTTAAATTTTAAATTGCAGAAATAAATATGAAGCATTTTCCACGTGTCAACACATAATTGGTTGTGTGACTTGTGATTTAGTAGTTAAGGATTTCTTTTTATCTTAAATATGAACATGCTTTTGATGATTTGAAGAATTAAGTTGAATACATATTTGTAACTTTTATAATTGTTTTAACTGAATATATGAGACAAGTTATTTTATGGGAATTCTCGTACCATTTCCGTTCCATCCCGTCCTATCCCGTTACCGTCCCAAATTCTAAATGGGATATAAATGGGACATATTTTTCTATCCCAAAAATCTCGTTCCCATACCGTTCCCATAAAATCCCGTCCCATATTTCCGTTTGTCCACCCCTAGCTTCGATGATGATTGTCAATGCTTGATAAAGATAAGCAAACCAATTTGGACACCACGTAATCATGCTCTAAAATCTATAGTCAAATGCTGACTACTTATTTTCTTAGTTAGCGGTCCACATTACACATCATGATGACAAGATAAGAAAATTATAATATCTTCACAATACGAATGTGCACCGACATAAGCACAAACCATTTTATGACCAAGTTTCGGTTCACCTGCCAGTGGTATAAGATAAAACCGGTGTGCCATCTTTATGACTAATCTTGATTTCGATTTTAATACTATGATAACGTGATCGAGAGAAATTATTGACGGATTAATTTAAAATAAAGTTGATTAGATTAAGCAAAGAGATAAGATTCATTTTTAGAGACGAGAAAATATGTTGAATTTAGTTATTGATGACGTGATAAACTAAACAAGTATATAAAATCAAGATATATTTAGCAGGTGCACATGGTACGAATGATCGAAACCGACCTTAGCCAACTTTTCTCTAGAAACTACCAAACCCAATAGAATCAGATAGATATTAATGAAAAATAATTCAATGGGACGATCCTTATCCAAAACCGAACCCTAAAGCAATATAAATAGCTTACGTGTTGAATGGTTTGTTTAGTCATACTCGTACATATTGGAGATAAAACCAATAGAAGAAAGAAAAAAATCAAAGTGATTCATTCAATGGCGGATATAGCCTTGTTAGTGGTGGAGGAATATGAGCGGAGGATGAAGCTTACGGCGGTGAAACCATCGGATACGGTGGAGGTAGGGTGGTGGAATGATTTTCCTGCGAAAATGAAAATGTTTGGGACTGATGAAGAGAAGAAGATTGAGAGTTTGAAGAGGAAGTTTGATAGTAAATCTCAGTTTGCTCTTGCTGTCTCCAATGGATTCTTCTCTGCTTAACCTATAGTATAATTTATGTTCTTTCTACAAACTTTTTGGTTTTCGTTTTCGTTTACTAAATGAAGATTTTTTTTGTTCTCTATGTTTTTTTGGGTGATATGTGTAAAGACTAATCGATTTGTATGTTAATATAGTAATCAAATCTGATTTTTCTGTTTGTTAGTGTTTAAAAGAGATCATTAATCGATTTGTGTATGTTAATATAGTAATCAAATCTGATTTTTTCTTGTTGGACAAATTTATAAACTTCTTGGTACGAATCGTTATAAACTTCATAAAATCGTATATTTTTTATTTGATCGTGAGCTGTGTTAATTATAGTTCGTGGTCTATAATGCAATAACCACAATATAATTAACAAAGAGGTAACAATAACAAAAAAATTAACGTAGCCAGCAAAATTAGCAATTCCAACTACAAGTAATTCACGATAACCAAAAAAGTACAGTAATTAAGGCGTTTACGTAACTAAGAGCATGTGCATTAGAAACACTTGAAATAAGTGTCTAAAATATTTTGTAATTAAATTTAATTAAATTTTATTGGAATAGGTGTCTAAAACCACAAAATGGATCCTATATTAGACACTTTAAATGGTTTTAGACACCCATTCTAATAAAAATTAATTAAATTTAATTCTAAAATATTTTAAACATCCATGATGGGTGTCTCCAATGCACATGCTCTACGAGGAGTAATAAATAAAACACTTGGAGCATGTGAAGACACCCATCAAAGGTGTCTAAAAGTATTTTAAAATTAAATTAAATTAAATTTTATTAGAATGAATGTCTAAAATCATTTAAAATATCTAATATAAAATATCTAATATAGGATCTATTTTGTAGTTTTAAACACCCATTCTAATAAAATTTAATTAAATTTAATTTTAAAATATTTTAGATATCTATGATGGAGGTCTCCAATGTACATGCTTTTAGCGCAACCATCAAATCTTGTAAATACTACTCCCTCTCTCCTATTTTTGATGATCATTTAGGGAAAAAAATTATCTCATTTTAGTTGATTTTTTCAATTTTTTATACAAAATTTATTATGTTTTTGTTATTTTTGAGTGTTTGAATTATGCAAATTATTTTTTCATTACTTAAATTATTTTAGAATCGGTGTTCTACGCTAAAAAAAATAAACAACTAAATAGTTTTTTAATTTACGCGTAAAAACTTTAAAATTCATGGGACGGAGGGAGTAAATATTACCCCAAAGTAGTGTACCACATAAAACGAATAATATTCAAATTATAAAATCCTCTCATTGTTTGATAACTTCGAGAGAGCTTTAAAAATGGAGGAAAATTCCGGCGACGGCGAGAGTAGTCCGGTGGTTCTGATAACGGGATGTTCTCAAGGAGGAATCGGCCACGCGCTTGCTCGTGAGTTCTCTAATAAAGGTTGTCGAGTAGTGGCGACGAGTCGATCACGGAGTTCGATGACGGATCTGGATCAGGATCCGAGGTTTTCAGTGAAAGAGCTCGATGTTCAATCGGAGAAGAACGTGAGTGAAGTATTATCGGAAGTTATTGAGAAATTTGGGAGGATCGATGTTCTTGTTAACAACGCTGGTGTTCAATGTGTTGGACCTCTTGCTGAGATTCCGATCTCCGCCATGGAAAATACCTTTAACACCAATGTTTTTGGTAAGATAAATCAGATTCGTGAAAATTTATTGATTTCAAATGATGATTCTGTGAAGAATATATGTTTTTTTTAATTATTAAGAGATTTGGGGCCGAAGTCGGTAATCCCGAGGCCGAAACCACATGTAATATTAGTTTCGTCTCAAATGCCACCAGCGATCTCTAGGCTTCGCTTGAGATCTTTACCAGTTGAGCTATTAGCGCTTGGTTTGTGGAGAATATGTTGATTTGTGCTCATGTTTGATTTGTCTTGAAGAGAATTTGATTTTAAAGTAGTGTATGTTTTTGTGATTGTGAATTGTGAGAAACTATTCAAGAAAGTGAATTTGATGAAATGTAGGTTCAATGAGGATGACTCAAGCTGTTGTACCACACATGGTGTCTAAGAAAAAAGGAAAGATTGTGAATGTTGGAAGTGTCACTGTTATGGCACCAGGTCCATGGGCTGGGGTGTATTCTGCTACCAAAGCTGCTATTCATGCTCTTACCGATACCCTCAGGTTCGGTTTTAGTACCGCCTTTTCATCTGCGTGTTTAGGTCGATGATTCTTGATGTTCGGTTTTTCGATTTTTTGTAATGGTTCTTGGTATATGTAGGTTGGAGCTAGGGCCATTTGGTATTGATGTGATCAATGTTGTCCCAGGAGGAATACGAACAAACATAGCAACTTCAGCTGTAGCAAACTTCAACAAATTGCCTGAGCTGAAACTATACAAGCCTTACGAAGAAGTGATAAGAGAGAGGGCGTTTTTGTCACAGAGGATGAGGCCAACTCCTGTAGAAACGTTCGCCAAAGACACTGTAGCTGTGGTGCTAAAGAAGAACCCACCTGCTTGGTTCTCTTCAGGCAGGTACTCAACCTTCATGGCAATCTTGTACCATATGCCCCTTTGGTTCAAAGATTTTCTTCAGAAGAAGGCTTTAATGAAATAGTGACGATGATCAGTTTCGGGTTTAAGACTGTTTACGACGAAAGCGAATGTAAGAGATTGTTCAGACTGATAATTTAATCTCATGTCGTCTTCTTTGAGTAGATTCGATTCATAAAGATGGTTAGAAAATGTTGTAACAAAGAGAAATATTACATTTATGTTGTAAAAGCTTGTGGTACAAATAAAGGTGAACAATTCTACAACCAGAGGAACAAATATTTCCACTTTGATTCGACCCCAACAATGTATCATGGAAACCATATTTCGGTACATAAAAAGGGTCAGAACTATCTAAAGCTATATAACTAACATCATTTCTAAACTTAAGAATGGTGTGGAGCGCCGTAATACATTATTCCCGGTGGCTGGAAGGTTGTACCTTGTTGAGATTGTTGACCCGAGTTCGACTGAGGAATTTGCGGCTGTTGATTACCTATCATATGTGGTGGTGGTGGTGGCGGCGGTGGAAGTCCAGGCGGCATTAACGGAATATTACCAAAGCCATAAGGATTGTTCATTACCGGTGGGTTTAGAAACTGTGGTGGTGGCGGTGGTGCTTGATTAGGGATAACATGATACTGACCTTGCGTGGTTGGTGTCTGGTTCTGGGAGTTGTTGTAAGCAGGGATAAAAGGTTTAGTCTCTGAAACCGGAACTGTGTTTTCTGATTTGGATAGACCAGAAGTTTGTGTTGCTTCAGCTGCGAATGAAGATAGAGCAGATTGCAAAATCATATGTGATGAGGTAGATGCTGTAAGCATCGCAACCATTGATGCGGGCGTCATTTTTGATGCTTGACCAGCTTTTCCGTTGTCGTTGGTCTCTGTTTTCACGGTGGCAGAGACTGAACCCAGAGCAATGGTGGTTGGTTTTGATGTGTAATTCTCATCGTTGAGGCGTTTCTGCATGTTTTGAGCTTCCTCTGTTTGCTCTTGTGCTACCTGGTAATAACAAAATGGTTCATGAGCTTATTAGCTCAGGTAGGTCACAAACGAGGTTAAACACGCAACGGGAATTCAAACACATACCTGAATCTGAGCTTTAAGATTCTCCAGTTCGGATTCCTGACACAAGTAAGCAAAAGAATGAAAGATAGATTACCAAAATAGTGACCTCGCCAAGTGAGAAAAACGCAATTCGTACCTGTTCGCGTAGTGCATCTTTAAGCTGGTTCACAAGGGAAGTTCTACTTCCTTGAACAGATTTAAGTTTCTCAGTACATTGTCTCAAAAGGTACTCTTCTTCTTCCAATTCCTTCGCTATTGATTTTCTCTTCGGGTTGTCTTTCGCTGTAGACATAAACATAAAATTTCAGTGGATTAGAGAAAGAAAAAAGGGTCATCTGTTGGTAATCCTGATGATTAGTAAACAAATTGTTACCGGCAGAGCAGGCTTCTTCAACATCTTTCTCCATCTTCCTGATACGTTTGACCGCAGACTTACATTTATTCATCTCAGCTTCTTCATTTGAGTTTTCTGCAACAACCAAATGATATGCTGATGCTATCTTCTCAGCCACACCTCCACTTGATGATAATTTCTGGTTGCAAAAAGCAAAAAACCAATTAGATAACTCTAATGAGCTTTAACTGACATCAATAGAGGAGAAAAAAAAGGAAATGGAGTTTAGTGTTTTACCGATCTGGACGATTTTGAATCTCGTCTTCCGGATTTGGATCCACGGGGCCGCTTTTTGCTGCTGACTTCAAGAGGCGGAGGAGCATCTTCTCCAAGCATTACATCTTTAAGACCCTTGGAACGAGATCCAAACACTCTTCTTTCTTCCCATATCTTGACCTACAAATCATGTAAACCAAATATCTCACTTAGCAAATAACTTCTTTATATCATGTTACAACTTCATACACCTCAAGAACCTTAAATCTAACATCAAACACTACATTACCCCAAAGCAAAACATGAGACTGAGCACTAACCAAACATGAACCAAATGATGCTATCTAAACTTCTTTTCGTAAATCACGTTCTTTCTCCATTCTCCAAACAATTTTAACAGCTTTAAACACAGTACCAAGTAACAAAGAACTAGAAACAAACACTGACAAAAGGTCCAATGATGAATGCAAGAAAGAGAGAAGGAATTTTCTCGGGTCTTACCAAACGATAGACAACGCCTTTGCCGCGATCATCTCCATTAGTAACAATGTCTTTAACAGCCTTAGGAAGAACATTCCAAAACTCTTGCAAAAACTCATTACCCTTACGCTTACTGTTCTGAAGAATATCATTAGCCAAATACAAAAGAGGAACTTTCTGAGCCATCTTTGTACTGTGAAACTGCTTCTCCCATGTCGTAACTATCAACTCAGAGTTTACCCGATTGAATATACAATAATGTGACAGAGCTAGTTGAGTCAAGAAAACCAAACCAAACATTCAAGAATTGACATAACAACAAAAGAGAGCATATATAACTATAAGATCTTAGATCTAATTAAAGCTTTTTGAGGATACTTTCAATGGACAGTTGACTGCTATTGAGCTCTGAGAGCTTATCAGCCAATAGCTTTTCACTGAATTCAGTACTCATCCCACCAAGAATCTCACAAAACCCAGCTCAAACACAAAAACCCTAGAAACCAGAGATTTTGGAGCTGGTGAATGCGGCGGAGCTGGAACAGAGAAACCCTAGAACGGTGACGAAGGAGGTGACCAAAACGACGACGTTTGACTCCAAAGTTGGATCCTTTGAGAGAGTTTGGGAGCTAAAATCGCAGAAGAAGAGAGGAAAGTTTGTGTTTTTTATTTTCAGATACTTTGATGGGCTTTACTTCAATTTATTTTTATTTTGCTTGACCTAAAAAATAAAAGATTTTATATTTACATGGAAAAAAAACAATAACTTTTTAAATTTAAAAATTTAAGACAAGAAGTAGATATTTTATTAGTACATGGTATAAGTACTTCCACAAGAATGTTATAAAGATTCACAATAGCATGAACCTAAAGATGGAACCTTTTTTTAATGAAATAGATGTTTTTAAAGATTCTTCTTTACTCATTGTTGTCATCTTCTTCCTCCTCACTGTCTTCTAATTTGGTATGGTTCATGTTTTTCTCTAGAGGAGGGAGATCATCATCATCTTCTTCCTCTTCACTGTCTTCTAATTTGATATGGTTCATGTTCCTCTCTAGAGGAGGTAGATCATCATCATCATCGTCATCCTCGGATTCACCTTCTTTCTTAATACCTACCCAAGGGAAAGAAAGAACCAGAAGGAAGATCTCATTCATGGTGAATTCATAATATGATTGGTCTGTGCTAGTGATAGAGAGATTAAGAAAATGTGACTTACGTTTTTCAAGAGGAGCTGGTTGTTTTGGGATTTGGGTTTGCTGAGAAAGCCAAGAGTTTTGAACTGAGATGATCTCAGCGCTATTCTCACATTTCGAGTACTCCTTTAGAATATCCCTGAGAACCCGTAAAAAAAGAGCAGATAATCAAACTGTATTCGCACGGATCAAGAAGCAAATTGATGTCAAAGATGTTGCTTGTTCGGTTACTTGTTAAGAGACAAAAACGCATGACCCCATTTGAATTTCCCAAGCAAAAGCTCTGCAGTTTCCTCCTCCCCACTGATAAAGCAAGACATATTAGAAAACCCAATAGTGTATGATCACTCAATGAGATAGGTTTTAGGTAGAAGGAGTTATGGACTGACCATAGTATTAAAGCTGCAGATAAAGCCTCTACACAAGATAACTCACATGGCCTTCCGTAATTTACCGGATTAGCTGCTACTAACCACGGTACTGCAGCCATTACAAAGGAAGAAAAACTTAACTAGAGATCTTGCTAAATCCTTAAATATTCATAAATTTTCAGCAATGTGAGTTCTTACACAGACGAGGAGCAGTACAACGCAACTTCACAAACGGGACATCACTTAAACGTGCCCAAGAACAATCAACAACAGCTAATCCTTTTCTTTTAATCAGACTATAATCTTCCTTTGAAACACATTGTCTACCAACTGGACTGCCAAAACCACAAATCACAGAATGAGATTCTCAAAACAGAGAGTTAAGCAAAGCCATTACAAATGAACCAGGTAGAGAGATACCTTAAAACAACTCCTCCGAAGCCAGTGTTAACTCGTAATTCCTACAAAAATCAATCACAACATAATTTTCAACTGAAACATTAAGAAACAAGAGGGACCATAAGCTCATGATACTTACTTTTAACAAGTTGAATCTAGCTAACTTACGACCAGTGCACCTCTTTGCATCACACTGACCAAAATCCTAAACCAACAAAAAAACACAATAATTTACATATCATTGACTACTAAAGCAATTTGATCTCTTTCGAAACTTTATTGGATTTTGGATTAGAATTCTCATTCCAAACCTATGAATAAACTTAAACTCCAAGGAAAATCATGCATACCCACATTGCCAATTGAACTTTTGGAACTGGTGCTGCTTCATCCTCAGGTTCTACAACAAGAACATCACTTGTATATTCAACATCATTAAACAAACCATAATGAATAAATTTCGATTTTAGTACCTTGATCACGAGGAAGCGAATCATCTTCCCTGCAAATGCAACAACAACCGTAATTAGTCTAACCATAGAGAAACCTCGAAACCCAAAAGGTTAAAAGAAACAAAAATGATACCTTTGAAGATTATCAGTTCTACTAGTTTCGCCTCTATTCGAATTACCTCCTCTAGATCGCCTGTTCTTCCCGTGACCCATTTTTTCCGGCGATGTTTCCGACAATTGAAATAGGTTTTTTGATCGGCTTTGGGTTTTGTATGTAAATTAGGGTTTCTTAAAACGTAGCCGACAACAAACCGGATTAAACCATTATTTCGACCAAACCAAACCACACAAATGACCGAGTAGGGTAATTAAGTCATTTTACCACCCTGCTTCTTTCCCGTTTAACCAATGTTATTGGTTAAGATAAAACCGTAATTTTAGTTAAAAGTTAAAACCAAACCGAAATAATGATTGAGTACAGTACACGTGTATCCGCTCAGGGCAATTACGTCATTTTCTAGACCCATGAGCCGGTTAAGATAAAACCGTAACTTCGTCTAAACCAAAACCGGACAAATGATTGAGGTACACGAGTAAAGCACACCGCTTAGGGTAATTACGTCATTTCACAACCATACTTTCTTCCCGTTAAGCTTTCTCTCTCTAACAGTCATAGCTCCAGACCAAACATTCTCTCTCTCTATATATCTCTCTTCTATACATACATAAACCCAATTTCACTCTGTTCGATAACACTGCTTTAGGTCTTGTAATCTATAAACTTTGTTTCTCAAAAAACCCTAGCTTCAAAAAATGGCGTTACGATCTGCTTTTGTACTCTTCTGTGTTCTGTCTCTATCCACAGAGAAGAGTTTAGCTTCTGTTTTCTCATCTAAGCTGATTCATCGCTTCTCCGACGAAGGTAGAGCTTCGATTAAGTCTCCGATGTTGTCGGATTCGTTGCCGGAGAAACGGAGCTCCGAGTATTACAGGTTACTCACGAGTAGTGATTTCAGAAGACAGAGAATGAATCTCGGTTCTAAGTCTCAGTCTCTTGTTCCATCAGAAGGAAGTAAAACACTTTCTACTGGAAATGACTTTGGATGGTAAGATATAGTTTCAATTTTTATTTCCTAATCTTAAATAAATTTGGTACCTTTAGCAGTGAATTGTGAATCTTATTGAAAAAGTTATGAGCGTTGTGTAAATTAGTAGTGATTTTGTTGTTACCTTGTGTGAAATTTGTGTGTTTTGATGTTTTTTTTAACGCAGGTTACATTACGTATGGATTGATATTGGGACACCGAGTGTATCGTTTCTTGTGGCTTTAGATACAGGAAGTGATTTACTTTGGATTCCTTGCAATTGTGTGCAATGTGCTCCTTTAAAATCTACTTACTATAGTAGCTTGGTATGTGATATAAAAAATGATGAGTATTGTTGCTTTATGTTTAGTGAAATGATGACCGGTTTAGCGCTTATTTCCGATTGATTGATTGATTGATTGGCAGATGCTTCCTCGTGTTTGGGGGCACATATTCTGCAGGCTACTAAAGATTTGAACGAGTATGATCCGTCGAGTTCAAGTACCAGCAAGGTGTTTTTGTGCAGCCACAAGTTGTGTAAATCGGGTTCAAACTGTGAGAGTCCGAGGGAGCAGTGCCCGTATACTGTTAAGTATGCAACTGGAAATACCTCGAGTTCGGGATTGCTTGTTGAGGACATTCTACATCTTACATCTAATGCCAACAACAATAGATTGATGAATGCGTCCTCCTCTGTCAAGGCTCGGGTTGTTATAGGGTGAGGTTTACGTTTACTATTGTATGCGCGATGTTTGTTTGTGTTTCGAGTTTAATATTTTGATAAGTGTGGTTGTATTGCAGATGTGGTAAGAAGCAAAGTGGGGTATACTTGAACGGTGTTGCTCCTGATGGTTTAATGGGTTTAGGACTTGGAGAAATCTCGGTTCCGAGTTTTCTTTCTAAAGCAGGACTCATGCGAAACTCGTTCTCGATGTGCTTTGATGAGGAAGATTCAGGAAGAATTTACTTTGGTGACATGGGACCGTCGATCCAACAATCAACACAATTCCTTCCGCTTGACAACAAATAGTAATGACTAATGAAATTATCTTCTATACTTCTGATTTAAGACAACTTTTACTTATAATAAGCAACTTGCGTTGATTTTGTTTACAGTGTAACCTACATTGTGGGTGTGGAGGCTTGTTGTATTGGCAATTCGTGTCTGAAGCAGTCGAGTTTCAAAACGCTTATTGACAGTGGACAATCATTTACATTTCTATCGGAAGAAATATACCGTAAAATTGCACTTGAGATTGACAGATATATAAACACAACGAGTAAGAGGGTCGAAGGTGGCCCATGGGATTATTGCTATGAAGCTAGGTACACAACTTTGAGAAAGAAGCTCCTTGCTTGGTTTTATGTATTGATTTTTCTCTAATAATGTTTTGTTTGATGATTAGTGTTGAGCCAAAGGTACCAGCGATCAAACTCAAGTTTTCGCACAATAACACATTTGTGATTCACAAGCCTTTGTTTGTACTCCAACAAACTCAGGTTAGACCATATACATTTATCATTCATGCTTGAAAACAAGATTTAGATTTTGATGAAATCATATTTCTCTTCAGGGGCTTGTCCAATTTTGCTTGCCTATCAGTTCTAGTGGACAAGAAAGCATAGGAAGCATTGGACGTATGTTTTTAGCCTTATTCATCGTCTCTCTTACATCCTCAGACCAATGTCTCCATGAATTATAGACTTTCTCTTTTTGCAGAAAACTACATGAGAGGATATCAAATGGTTTTCGATAGAGAGAACATGAAGCTAGGCTGGTCAACCTCCAAATGTAAGATTTTGATCTTCAAAACAGAACATTAGTACTACTGATTAAGACCTCTTTTATGATCCATAGCTAAATCGAAATATCGGTACTTTTCGCAGGTCAAGAAGATAAGATAGAGCCACCTCGAGCTTCACCGGGAAGCTCTTCATCGCCATATCCATTACCAACCGAGGAACAACAAAGCAGAAGCAACGCGGTTTCCCCAGCAATTGCAGGTAAAACTCCTTCCAAAAAACCACCATCATCAGCATCATCATGTAGTCTCTCTTCCATGAGATTATTCAACTCTCTTCTTCTTCTTCTACTACATTGTGTTGTTCTCTCTTATATGTAAAGATCAAGATTTGTCTTATCAAAAACATAAACTACTTTGCCTTTTGCATATATATAAGAAGTTTTAATTTTAGGCTAAGTACTCAAGTTAAGCAAATGCAAAACAGAGCAAAACAAATTAATCTCAGAATATTAAAAAAAAAACATTTCAGTAAAAAAGATTCTAAATTTAATATTTAAAGGTTCTGTAATAACTCGAACTATTATTAGTTTGTTTTAAATCGCCGGTAGCCTTCAAGAGTCATGTCCACGGCGTTTCACGAGCTGTTTCTGAGCTTCCGACAATCCTCTCATCACTTCCTCATCTTCCGGTGTCTCTTTTCTCAATATCTCGTAATCTCCAATCGCTGCTTCCCAATTCCCAAGCTGCAAAAATCACAAAATAGCCCCACATTTATGCTATTATTACAAAAAAGCCCAGATAAAAAACTTTATTTCGAAAACTGATCCCATTTTAAACTACCTTAGCGTTACAATCGGCTCTTCTGAGACGAGCCTTGGCGTAGCCAGGACGGACAGTGAGTGCAATCGTGGAATCTTCGATGGCTCTATCGAATTGGCCCATCTTCGATAGACAAGTAGCTCGGTTAGACAGCAAGACAGAGTTTCTTGAATCGTGGTCTAATCCTTCTCCGTAAGCCGCACAAGCTTCTTGAAATCTTCCTGCTTTGAAGAAATCGTTTCCTTTTGACCGAGCTGCTGAAACCGCTTGCGCACGACGAAGCACCATACTTACTTCTCTGTTGTTCCCGTCCAGCTTGCTCGCTCGTTGAATCGCCTCTAATGCCTCTCCGAATCTGTGCAACTCTATGCTAAGTGAAAACAAGAAAACCAAGAATCGAAAATTTGTTAAAGTCTTTAGAGAACAAACCTCCCGGAAGACATGTGAACTTGAGCCCAAACGACCAAGAAACCTGCGTAACCGATTGGTCCGTAGTACTTTGTGCACATTTCTACATCGAAAACCATCGGGCATCTAGACAAAGCGTCATCGGCTTCTTGATGTCTGTAAGTCTTTAAAAAAGCCTCTGCTTGCAATGCGTATACTTGAGGAGCTGAATCGGCTCCTGAAGCTATGGTGTTTTCGGTTTCTTTGATCAGATTGTTCCAATCTCGCAATCTTTTGGCCTCTGTACATTTGTTGAGTTGTGTTTGTACCGTTTTAGCTTTCAATATGTCTTCTTGGTCTGCTTCTGGACCTGAATGCTTGAAATGATATATTGACTTCTCGACCTCTCCTAACCTAGTGGTTTCAAATTTTGTTTTTGAATTCTCTCAGACATATGATGAGATTACTTGATTTAGAAGGTAGGGTTTGATGAGATTACCTGAGGTACAAGTTAGCCAACCGATGGTGTGCTCTATGGTAATGAGGCTCGATTCTGATTGCTTCTCTACACTCAAATACTGCCTCGAGGATCCTCCCCAACGCCGATAAAGCCGCGCTCTTGTTGCTACGATACGCAGCCTTTTTCGGATCGATGGCTATCGCGGCGTCATACAAAGCTAACGCCTCTGCGAAATTCCCGTTCTTGTAATCTTCATTTCCCATTATCTTTAACGTTTCGGGATCCATTCGCGTCGAAATTGCCCTACACAAAGATCCTGACTGATCTTGGTTATTCGAAACCGCTACTGGTGCAACAGATGTTTTTCTTTCCTCCTCCATCGTCTTCTTTACACCATACCCTCCACGAGTATTCCCATATCCATTGTTCTGAACAGTTGTTTGATTCATAGGCGCCATTGTCGTTCCTCCGGGTTGCTTCAAGTTCCCAAGATTGCCAAACAACATCACATTGCTTGAAGATGCTCGAACCAAGGAGCCACCATTATTCCCTTTTGCTTTCTGATTATCCATGATCATACTCTCTAGCTCACCCGATAAACCGATTGTTCCCCTCGGTACCTTTCTCCCTTGTTGTTGAACCGGTTCTGGATTATTACTCTGTTGGTAATTCCCATTACTGCCTAATTGATGATTATTAAGGTTTTGATTCGATGAGGGTTTTGTAATAGGTCTCTGTATCTGGTTCTGGTTCTGATTTTGGACCTGGATCTGGATTGGCTCAGGTGAAACTTTATGATCTTGAAGCTTTTTCTGGTTTGATTCGATACATGGAGATTTGGTGAACTGAATGTTAGATGTGGCCGTGGAGGCGTTGTTGCTACTCATTGTGCTTTTATGACTACCATTTTCCACGGTACATTTCTTGGACCAAAAGCCACGTCTACCAAACACTTTACCCAATATCCCGCAACGCGATCTTTTTTCCACTGGATTTTCTGCCATCTTTTCGCCTCTAGATAGAACCGAAACCTCGCCGCGGAACAATCAATTAGTCCCCAAGAAAGGGGTAATATTAGAAGGTAAAAATATAGCAAATCACAGTGGTTAATGGTTTTGGTATTCGAAGAAGAAATATACACCAATGTTAAGAAGAGAAGAGAAATTGAGGATGCTTCTTTTGTTGCGTATCCTCTTCTTAAATCAATAGTTTTATACAAAATGGGATTTAAAAAAAAAAGGTTAAGAAGATTTATAGGTTAAAGTAACAAAAAGAAGAAGAAGAAATGATTGTTTTTTCTCTTCTCAAATCAATGTCAAAATTGTCAAGAGACTTGGTGATGGGTTTGTCTTTGTGTTCTATCAATTCTTGAATATTTTTTGTTTCCTCTCTTTCGTTTTTTGTTCGTCGTTTGTTTGTCTTTTTTTGTTTCCTATGGCTATGGTTTGTTGACCTGGTCTTGTAAGAGAAACAGAAAATGAACCATAGATTTGTTTAGTCAATATTTAGAAAGAAAGTGTGGGAGACTTGGTAACAAAAAAATTGTCCCGAGTTTTCCTCGACCTGATTCTATTTTTGGTTGATTTTATGGGGTTCACGTTCACGTTGGGTTTTTTAAAAAAATTCCATGCAATTTGAGGTGTTTACGACGACGTATGTAGAAGAATGCTCATAAAGATAAATGATGTAAAGTCACCAAATCAAAATATAACGTCATTAAAGGTTAAGGATTAAAGGTATTAATGGTAATAGAAGAAGGGTCAAATTCTAGACCAATATTTTATAACGTCATCGAAGTCATTTGGTCTGATCATGCATGAGCCTCACGTTGACCCTAAGTGGCCCTTTTGGGATCTTCTTTTGCATCTGCTCGTTTTATAAAATTAATTACTTTTACTCTAAACTTTTAGTCCATCACTAGTTATTAATTATATACATTAAAATGTTTGAATTTGTAGAAAACATTCGTGGATCCAACTCCAATCTAGGTATAGATAGGGGGAGGAATTGGAGCTGCCACGAATATGAAAGATCTTATGAGAGCACTCACCAATTTGTCACATTCTAGTTCTTCTTGAGTCTTCTCAATAATCTTCTTATAGGGACCGCGGCTCTCGTTCTGATATAGGTAGGCATGAACTAGAGATGCCAAAAATTGGTTACCAAAAAAACAAACATTTTCAAAAATATGTTGCCTAATGAATAATGAGCCTTACGTTGAAAGATTATTAGGAACAGTTTAGATCGTAGAGATAGAGGATACAAAATGTGAGAAAAAAATGCATATAGAAAATAAAATGAAAGTGCATGTGTTTAAGTATGTGAAAAAGGTCTTGAGGGAAGACTTTAAATGATTTTAAGAAAAATAATTTGGATATGTAATGCGCGTGTAGACTTAAATGTTTTGTGTATGTGTGTGATATTATTATTGTACAAAAAATGATCAAGTATTAATGATAAATTAGTTTTTAAAAGAAAATTTGATTAACATAATTATCAAATCTAAACTCTGTTTTTGTGATTTTGGACTTGGTACGGTTCCAAACTCTATTTTTTTGTAGTCATCTCTCAGAATAAAGTAACGAGGCAAGATGTTGTTTTTCTTCCATCTGCTGGTATTACGACTTTCTGGAAATTAAAACTCGTGTGAGAGAGGTAACGTTTTTTGTTTAACCTCAAGTCATATTTAATTTAAATTATACTTTTCCAATTCATCTTTTGGTTACAAATTAAATCAGGGAATTCAAATCGATGGAATCCGTAACCAAACACTTGCATTCATCTGTGAAGAAGCTGAAAACATTGTGGGCTTACGTGTCCAAGAGGCCAATTTGACAAAAACCCTTCAACACCATTGGACGCAAGGCCCCAATGTGCGAGTTCGACAAAAAGATGTTGTTTCTCTTCAATTAGCAGGAATTACCACTTTCACCGAACTCAAATGTCGTATGAGAGAGGTAACCTCAAGTCATTTAAATAGACTTTTTTCATTTCATTTTTCTTTGGTTATAGGGAATGCAAATAGATGGATTAGGTACCCAAACACTATCACTCATCTACCAGGAGGCTCAAAAGATTATGGGCCTATATGTTCGAGAGACTAATGTCACGAAAACACTCAACACTATAGGCCGTAAGGCCCAAATGCGTGACTTTGACAAAAAGCGAAAGGTTGGTATAATAATTGTTTTCACATTTCAATTAAAGATTTCTCTACCATCATATATATATATATATATATATAACAATTGTTTATGTATTTTGCAGAGACTTGAAGAATTGGAAGTCACAATTGCACTTGGTGATGCTACTCGTCCAGCTCAACTAGCTCATTGGAGGAGGGAACGTGATTCTCTAAGGACCAAGATACAAAACATGAGAAACAACAACAAATGTTAATCACCCCTCAATCATACTTTCTTTTAAACATTTCTTTTTTTTCTTCTTCTTTGTTTTGGATTGTTTTTTCAAACTGTTTTACTTTTCTTTGTTTTACTTTTTTCGGTTGAGACAATGGTTGGATAACATGATCATAGTAGTCATAAACTCATAATTACCAAATTGATTCAAAGACATCATGGTTGGATAACTTGCGTCCCATATACTTTGAAAGATATAAATGAAATATAAGGTTTTAAATCATATTTGAAATCTTATATACTTTGAAACTCAATCTATTTTATAATCAAGCATCAATTATTTTTTTTAAATGAATTTTCTTACATATTTGATAACTTTTAAATAAAAATCAAGTTACGAAAATTTAAACCTTAATCTTTACCTACAACATGGATTTCAGAAAATACAATTATATACACTAACAAAATATTATCAAGATAGTAACATAAATAAAACTAGTACATTAACTAATGGGAGGTGGGTGTTATTATATAGTTTTTGGATTTGCTTTTTCTAAAG
The DNA here is from genome assembly GCA_900128785.1 of Arabis alpina. Classification (NCBI taxonomy): domain Eukaryota; kingdom Viridiplantae; phylum Streptophyta; class Magnoliopsida; order Brassicales; family Brassicaceae; genus Arabis; species Arabis alpina. The sequence continues at coordinate 6,126,994 of LT669795.1, forward strand.
TAATAACATTTTTGGAAGGTTGAACGTTTTTTTACTTTTCCTTTTAAATAATTTATGGTTTAACATTTATTTTATTTTTGTACATAAAATTTCATTTTTGTAATGTAACATTTATTTTGTTTAACATAATTGTATTTATATTTTGCTTTTCCTTTTAACGATTTAAATTAGCTTTGCTTTGCCTTTTATAAATATGTTAATGGAACAATAAGAAAAATGTTAATGTGTCTTTATGGTAGGCGTGGGCATTTTATCCAGATCCGAAAACCGAACTCGAATCCGACCCGGAAAATTGACTTCAATACGGTACGGTAATGCCACAATTCCCGATCGGTTTTGGTTTTGGTAATTGTCGGATATCCGATCGGTTTTGGGTATTATCTGAAACCCGAAACCAATCCCAAAACCTCCAAACCATTACATATACTATTGCTTTGTTTCGTAAGTCTCTTGGATCAGTTTCGTTTTTGGATCTATAAAGAATTGACATAAAAAGCAAGAAAAATTAATAAAAAGATGAAATAGATGGTATAAAAATGGTGGCTGCGTTTTTTAGGGTTAGGAAAGAGGAAGAAGATGAAGAGAAAATGACGATTGTACCTTTCATTAAAGCCAAAATTAAAAAATTGGGCTACCATACCCGCTAATCGAACCCAAGAGTTTAAAGTCATTTATAATCTTGCACACCACAATTTTGAAGACCTCTGCTTTATATAATAAGATGTTTCCAACTGTAATTTTTATATATTCTAACCTTTTTTTTCTTCTAAATTTAAATAATATTTGTTTTATCATTTGTATCTTTATTGTTTTTAATTGAAATTTCTATTTTCTCTACTTTTTTTAGCTTCTATTTTTTCTACTTTCTTTCTTTTGCATTTTATATAATTAGGTTTATTATTTTTAAAACAAATCCTTAGTTTAGATTATTAGATTTTTTAGTTTTTTTTTATCAAACATCACATATAAATCCGTGATTGATTAATGTCTGTCACTGTTGTTACCAACTTTTTCTCATTAAAGTACATACTCGCTAAAAATTAAAACACTTTCAAAATTTCCTAATAAAACAATTATTATAACTTCACTTGTATAAATTACCTATTGACAAACTCTTCTTTATATAATAAAAAATGATTTTCTTAAGGTTCAAAGTTAAGTACTTTGAGAATAGTGATGATGAAGGTCATTGTTAACGTTGAAACCAAGTGTCTGCTCATGGCTATAGTGAGACAAGTTGTTGTTGTTGTTGTTGTTTTCATAACCATTATCGAAGAATGGGTCTTTTAAAAATGAGAAATTGACTTTGATGGGTTCGGACCAGAAGCTATCCAAGTTCTTTTGCAAAACTCCAGGTGCAAAATTAAGTGTATGTCTCCTGTTATATATACAAAAAAAAAATGTGAGGCCTAACATTTTCAATAGTACTAAGGATCAAAGATAGAGAAACAAACCTGCATTTAGAAGCATACTGATCTTGAGTGAATTTCGCCTTTTAGATCATCAGGGTAGACCGCAATGCAGGTCCATGGACCAATTGTGATATTTGATAATGGGAAGTTTATAGCCTTTGGTTTTTCGGTAGTTTTAGGAGTTTCAAGAGGAGTTAAAGTCACTGTGTTCTCTGTGAGATGAGGCAAGTGTTGTTTGATGCTAGGTTTATTACGACCTCATATGTTGCAACAGATTGATGAAAACATAGCCAGGTTACTGCATCCTTCCTGCAAACATAATTCAGTGTAATTATAGAATTCTTTAAATCAAGATAGAGGCCAGTGTCAGAACTTTGATCTTCAAGACCGGACCTAAATGCAGAGCCTTTCTGAATTATGGAAGAGCAAGGTATGAGTTCATATTTGGGGTAGCCACACATACACAACTAACCCAATACGACCAATAATTCATAAATAGCGAGACAGAAGTAAAGCTAACAAGACAATCCTCCTCAAGAACAGAAACGTGAAGCATGGATGATATGTTGATAATAAAAGCATTCCGCACTTACTCTGGAAGATTTTCATAAGCGGTTAGAACTTTCCAAACTTCAGAAACAATGGCGCAACCTCCATTTTCCTTCATTAAAAATTACCACTCATCTTTAACCACACTAAAAGTGAAATAATTAACTGTTCCGGATTTTTAATGGAATTTCTCTCTTGGGCCCAATTTGCAAAATAGGAAACCGACATATGTATACTATTGGGAATTAGGTCTTTTTATATTTATCGCTCTCATCTTTGTAATTATATATAAACTCTCTGGATATTTTGATTTTGGTTTTTGATTTGCAAAGTTATTTAATCACAAAGTCTCTATGGATTGGAGAAGCCTTCCGGTGGATTTGGTAGGGGAGATACTCTCTAGGGGTTCGGCTAAATCTGTAGCAAAATTACGATCAACATCGAAACAATTGAGTGCTCTATTGAAACCTGGCTTCTTTGCTAAGACGCAAGCAACCAGAAAGGAGGAGTCTCTTACTATCATGTTGATGGATTTTAGGGTTTATTTGGTCCGTGTGACTCACGTCAACAAGGATGCTCCATCTTTTAAGGTTGCAGCTCAATTCTACTTTAAAGATCCACTTTCAAATTCTTCACAAGTCGATATAAGTAATGTATTTCACTGCGACGGCTTATTGCTATGCACCACCAAAGACAATAGACTCGTGGTTTGGAACCCATGTTCTGGTGAAACCAAGTGGATTAAACCTAGAAACAGCTACAAGAAAAGCGACTACTACGCTCTCGGCTACGACAACAAATCTTCATTCAAGCAATACAAAATCTTGAGGGTGCATCGTCAAGATTTACCATTAATCAAGAATGAGTATGAGATTTATGACTTCACCTCTAATTCGTGGAGAGTTCTTGGTGTAGCTATTGATTGGTTCTTACAAGATAAGATCCGCGGCATATCTATCAAGGGAATTACTTATTGGGTTGCTCTTGATTATACCGTAGCAGGAGGGCCATATCCTGAGTTCTTACTAAGTTTTGATTTTTCGGCAGAGAGATTTGAAAGACGGTCGTCTCTTCCTTTTCCTCATCCGTTGCCTTATAAGAATGTGACTTTATCAGTGGTTGGAGAAGAGCATCTTTGTTTGTTAGGCACTGATGGCAAGTTTTGGGTGTATGCACGTCCATCCAATGATTTCCAAGTCTGGGTGGCAACTAGGACCGGATCAGTCATGTCATGGAGCAAGTACCTAGTAGTGGAACGCAAGGACCTAGAAGTGATTCGCAGGTATAAGTTTTGTAATGGGATGAGTTTCTTGGTAGACGAGCAGAAGCAAGTTGTAATGTATTTGAGCCCTAAAAACATCTTACACATTGTGGGCGAAAAAAAACACACACAAGTGGATAGTCTTGGTAAAGATTCTGCATGCATGGCATCTTACTCAGTTCTCCTGAATTATTTTCCAAGTTTGGCTCAAATCCAGCAAGGTTCTCTTCCTGGGGGAGGACACAAAAGGAAAGCACCAAGCACGTCGCGTGACTTGTAATTGTCACACTAAAGCACCGTCCAGTCTCTTTATCTTGTTTTCTTTTAGCGATTTCTATATATCCTTCATGTCTAAGATTTTCTGGTTTGCTATACGGTTCTATAACAAAAGGTGTTTATACTCTCAATAGATTTACTACTATTTTACTCCTTTTCTATTTATTTATTTATTTTTATTTTATTTGGGGGGGGGGGGAGGGGGGGTTACTGTTATTAGTTTGATGATTAAAAGGAGCAAAATAGATACAAAGCCTAATTGAAGATTAATAGGGTTTTGATTCGATGAGGGTTTTGTAATATATAGGTTCTGGTTTTGATTCTGGTTCTGGATTGGGTCAGGTGAAACTTCATGATCTTGAAGCTATTTTTTGGTTTGACTCGATACATGGAGATTTGGTGAATTGAATGTGAATATTACATGTGGCCGTGGAGGCGTTGTTGCTACTCAATGTGCTTTTATGGCTACCGTTTTCCACGGTACATTTCTTGGACCACAAGCCACGTCTACCAAACATTTTACCAAACAAACCACAACGAGATATTTTCTCCGCTGGATACAACCGAAACCTCGCCGCGGAACAATGAATCAGTCCCGAAGAAAGGGCCGAGTGATATAGGAAGATAGAAAGAAAAAGAAAAATACTCCAATGTTAAGAAATGATTGCCTTTTGTCGTATCAAATTGTCAATAGATTCTTGTTTTGAAAAAGCATGAGAAAAAAGGGAAAGCTTAGTTAGTGGCTTAGCCATAGTTTTAGAAGTCCTAGTTAATGAAACCAAATAATTAGGAACCAACATGTTGAACCAAATCTCACCATGCCATGGGTCGAAGAAGATGGGAAATAGCTCCAGTCCAGTATCTTGTTATCAGACCACCATTCGTAAGAAGAGATAAAGTAGTCTATGTAACTCTGGACAGAAACTTGATCATCTTATCTTGCAGGTGGAAGAGTCCAATGATCATGAGAGGAATTCCAGTTTGAATTGATCGTTGACAAGTTAAGAAATCAGATAGCTGAGACCTATTGCTAGACCAAAAGTAGGCACATTCTCCATTTCCCACTCTTAATCCGATCCAACCATAAGCAAGGTCCCTTAGTCTGATTAATTCATTTGCTAACCATGATTTTTTTTTGCCCTGTGTTATTGATGTTGCCATCAAGTAATGTACCATCTTGACCAGATAGAGCTTTGGTTAAAGAAGAGGAGCCAACATCAGCTTTATGGCACACGCTAAGAGATAAGTAGTACCATTAAGTCCAACTGAATATGAAGCTGTGCAGATGCATGCCTTCAAGCCTTCTTAGGTAAAGCTCAGTCACCTTTAGACCTCTCAAGCATTGGAAAATGAATTCCCATCTGATAGTGTCAAAAGCTTCCGCTATTTCAACTTTAATGGTAATTCTCTAAGGGCCTGGCCTTTCTTCTCGTGATATTCCTGCACAATCTCTGAAGCAAGAAGAGTGTCTTCAATCAGAAGCCTACCATGAACAAATGCAGTTTGGTTAGGTAACAGTAACACAATCTTTGGTAGAATAGGTTTTAGCCTTTACACTAGCAGCTTTGAGATAAGTTTGTATACTGTGTTACAGCAAGCAATTGGTCTGTAATCTGTGATCAAACTTGCTCCAGGTTTCTTATGCACAAAAGAGAGGCTAGCTGCATTTACACCAGTTGGTAGGAACCCTGTCACAAAGAATCTCGGCACACAATCCACCAGTTCAAACCTTAGAACATTCCAACCAGTTTTGAAGATAGCACAGAAGTATAACCATCTGGTCCAGGAGATTTGTTTTGATTTAGTTTCATCATAACTCTTTGAATATAATCTCTGGAAGGCACACTGATGAAGGTAATAAAATCTTGGTCATTGCAGGTGATAATAGGCAGAAGCTCATTGAACCAATAAAGTGTAGAGACCAAACATGGCAGATCCGGAGGACACATGATAGACAAAAAAAAAAAAAAAAACGAATCTCAATAAAATCAGAGGTAACATCTTTAGTTAAACATCTTAGAGAGTTGTACGAGTTTCTAGAGGTCATAGATCCATAGAAGAAACTTGTGTTTTGATCACCCTCAAGTAGCCCGTTTATTCTAGATCTTTGTCTGAAGTAGGAATCTTCAATACCTCTCAGGAAACACCATCTGATATGCAGGTCTCTTTCTTCTTGAAAAGAAGGGTTATTGAGGGCAAAAACTTGCAACAAGTTATGTGTTTCACTATCTCGGACTTGAATATCTGAGAAATTTTCCTTGCATAGTGATTTGAGAGATATTTTCAGGGAAGGAGGAGAGATCCAAAGCTCTACCACCAGCTAAGCCCCAAGCCGTTTCCAATGTATTGATAAAGAGAGGATGCTTCGTCAAAAAGTTGAAAAACTTGAAAGGCCTTGTACCAAAAAGTTTTGGGTGTATGCACGTCCATCCAATGATTTCCAAGTCTGGGTGGCAACTAGGACCGGATCAGTCATGTCATGGAGCAAGTACCTAGTAGTGGAACGCAAGGGCCTAGAAGTGAATCGCAGGTATAAGTTTTGTAATGGGATGAGTTTCTTGGTGGACGAGCAGAAGCAAGTTGTAATGTATTTGAGCCCTAAAAACATCTTACACATTGTGGGCGAAAAAAAACACACACAAGTGGATAGTCTTGGTAAAGATTCTGCATGCATGGCATCTTACTCAGTTCTTCTGAATTATGTTCCAAGTTTGGCTCAAATCCAGCAAGGTTTTCTTCGTGGGGGAGGACGCAAAAGGAAAGCACCAAGCACGTCGTGACTTGTAACTGCCACACTAATTTATATGCATTATCTATATGATAATGTCCAAGTCTTTTTCTTGATTTCTTTTTGCAAATTTCATATCCTTCATGATTTTCTGATTTGCTTACGGTTCTATAATAATAGCACTTGAATTTAAGTGTTTATACTCTCATTGATTACTACGTGGGAGGTGGTGGAAGACTCTTTTTTTTTAATTGTAAAATTTAATTTTTAATTTTAATTAAAAAAACTGAGTAATTGACACATATTAGAAAAGCTGAGTGATTTTAGAAATCTCTCTCTAACTTATGTTTTATAATATGATAGATTATTAGTTTGATGAGCAAAACAGATGCAAAGGCTGTTTGAAAGATTCTACGTGACACAGAAGGATTGGGGGTATGTATTTATTCAAATTGTTATTTGTGGAAATCTTTGTTGAACGATCTTCAAGAGTTATGGACTGAAATTTGTAATGCATTGTATTTCTATATTTTTATCTTTTTTTGCCATGGAATCATATATGTAGATTTATAATACGTAGTGCTCTTTCTAAAGCCAATTAAATCTTATGGAAAAATCTTATCGGCAACAAAGTAAACTCGATCACTTAACTCGTTTACAAAGTAAGCTCACCTAATTCACCAACTCAATTAAGCTAGATCACTTAATAGTCTTAACTCGTTTATTAAATGAGCCTAAAAAGTAAAAACATGGCTCAAACTCATGAAAATCTGAGCGGAATTGAGAGAGTTCATGAGCTAATGGCTGATTTGACACCCTTTAGTTGTGTGTGAGTTAGATTGATCCTGTAACTGTAAGCTACAAAATATATAGTGAATTTCAAGCCAAGACGTAGCATATTTCGTGAACTCTAACTCGTAAACATTGTGTGTTAGACTCTGTTCTTGTCGTGAGATTATTTAGTCACTTTTGCAAAATCGTATTTGCTAGGTACTTATTATTATATTGTCTCTCTTGGGCCCAATTTGCAAATATAGGAAGCCGGCATAATTGGGAATTAGGTCTCTCTCGGTTGGCTTGCTCTCTCTATCTCTCTATTGCTCTCATCTTTGTGATTATTATACATATAATCATACACGGTAGAGATTTTGATTTAATTTGCAAAGTTATTAAATCACAAAGTCTCTATGGATTGGAGAATCCTTCCGGTGGATCTGGCAGGGGAGATACTCTCTAGGGCTTCCGCTAGATCTGTAGCAAAATTTCGATCAACATCGAAACAAATGAATGCTCTATTGAAACCTAGCGTCTTTTCTACAACGCAAGCACCCAAAAAGGAGGAGTCTCTTACTATCATGTTGAATGATTCTAGGGTTTATTTGGTCCGTGTGAGTAACGTCAACACGATCACTCCATCTTATAAGGTTTTTCAGTTCTACTTTAAAGATCCACTTTCAAATTCTTCACAAGTCGATATACATAATGTATTTCACTGCGATGGCTTATTGGTATGCACAACCAAAGACAATAAACTCGTGGTTTGGAATCCATGTTTTGGTGAAACCAAGTGGGTTAAACCTAGAAACAGCTACAAGAAAACTGACTACTTTGCTCTCGGTTACGGTTACGACAACAAATCTTCTTGCAAGCAATACAAAATCTTGAGGGTGGACCGTCAAGGTTTACAAGTAATCAAGAATGAGTATGAGGTTTATGACTTCACTTCTAATTCTTGGAGAGTTCTTGGTGTGGCTAATGATTGGTTATTAAAAGAATATATTCGTGGCGTATCTGTCAAAGGAATTACTTATTGGATTGCTTTTGATTATACTCAAGCAGGAGGGGCACATCTTGAGTTCTTACTAAGTTTTGATTTTTCGACAGAGAGATTTGAAAGACTAACTCTTCCTTTTCCTCAACCGTTGCCTAATAGGAAAGTGACTTTATCAGTGGTTAGGGAAGAGCAGCTTTGTCTGTTAGCTATTAGTGATGATTTACAAGTATGGGTGGCAACTAGGACCGGATCAGTCATGTCATGGAGCAGGACCCTAGTAGTGAAAGGCCTTTATGAGTATTGTAATGGGATGGGTTTCTTGGTAGACGAGCAGAACCAAGTTGTAATGTATTTGTGCAAAAACATCTTACACATTGTGCGCAAACGTAAACACACACAAGCGAATAATAGTCTTGGTCAAGGTTCTGCATGCAAGTCATCTTGCTCAGTTCTTCTGAGTTATGTTCCAAGTTTGGCTCAAATCCAGCAAGATTCTCTTCCCGGAGGAGGACTCAAAAGGAAAGCACAATGCACGTGACTTGTAATGGTCACACTAATTTATATGCATTATCTATATGATAATGTCCCAGACTCATTTCCTTGTTTTCTTTTAGAAATTTTCATATCCCTCGTGTTTAAGATTTTCTGGTTTGCTTACGGTTCTGTAATAATAGCAATTGAATTCAAGTGTTTATACTCGCATAGATTACTACTATTTTACTAGCTCCTTTTCTATTTCTCTTTTTTGGGTTGCTTGGTAATTGTTATTATTAGTCTGATGATTAGAAGGAGCAAAACAGATGCAAAGTCTCTGTTTGAAAGATCCTAAGTGAAACGAAAAGTCATTTACTGATTTACACGACATTTATACAAATTGTTATATGTAGAAATCTTTGTTAAACAATCTTCAAGAGTGCCCTTTCTAACCCCAAAACTCTTGTGGAGAAATCTTATCGGCTACAAAGTTGACACTTACGGTTGTAACGAGATATATATATGGTAACATCATGCTTGAAAAATTGTATTAAGAGACATATTTGTTACACCATTTACAATTTGAGCACTTAATAAGAATTCTCGTGATGCTTAAGAATGAAAATGTCAAGGATTTATCCTATTCTGTTCTGGCAATGAATATGATGAATTATAACTTAAGTTTTTTTAGGTATGCTTCTTAATTAGTGTTTCATAAGAATCATGAGCTTTTATAATATAAATGATACTATATTTTGTGGGAAACAAAAAGCTTAAAACCACACTAATCGTAACTTCATGATTCTGTGTAAACTGGTATACGTATAGAGATGGCCGGTAAAATATTTTAAAGTTCAAACTAGATATTGAATACTGTAAACAAAAACAGAATCCGGAGCAAACTAAAATGAATGCAAAAGGTCATAAAGTAGTTTAGTACTAAACTAATTAATCACCTCGAAACCCAAGATTAATACATACTCCATCCGTTGCAAATTAAGAAAACAATTAAATTTTCTGTTTTACCCCTAATTAATACACTATTTTGTTTGATAGAAATAATTATTAAGCTAAAAATTAAGGGTAAAATATGGAAAAATAGTAATAAATCTGCATTGAAAATACAAAACGACAAATAATATGAAATAAAAAATAAAAAATATTGACAAGTAATATATCAATAAACAATTCTCAAAACGAGTGGTTAACTAGCAACTTACGGTAGCGGTAAGTAACCAACGACTAAAAAACAAAAAAAGTAGTATTAAAAAAACCCAAAGGTTTCGATCAATTTCAATTGATTAGTGGTGAAGCAGAAGTTGTGGGCTTCATGTACACACGTACAATGGAGTTATATATGTATTAATACTTTTCCACTTTACTAAATTACTAAACTAGTACTATGCATGTTCTTATTCGCTTTTAGGTATAATAAAAAAAATGAACCTGCCGACTTACTAGAGACGAGAGAAGGGGTACGTTTATCAGTTTTTGTTTTCGGTAGGGACACGTACCGAAGTAGACTAAACGTACGGTGTTTGGCTCGAGGCACGACAGAGTTAGCCGAGTCATATCACATGATTCACGTCTAGTTTCAAGTAGTGAGCGACAAGTTATAATAAAATAGATTATGTCCGGTCCATTGGCTGGCTACTTAGAATGCATAGTAAAGTTAACAATCGAGTTAGCAATCACTAATTCATTAGTTAGCAATCAATAATTCATCAAAAGTTTTACTCTAAGAATTTCTGAAATAATTCATGATTTTATAATTGTGTTTTCATATTACGTATAGTTTTAACTTTTAAGATAGCAAAGATTTTCTAGAATGTAATATTCTTTACACAAAATAGACTATTTAAACATATTTGGTGTACATGCACGAGCAATTAGTTATACTAATTGAGTGGAATTAACTCTACGTTTTTGCGACACTAGTTAGATAGTGAATCAAGAAAAAGAAAAAAGCAAAGTCGATAAAAATTTCATAATAAATATGCATACTAAAATTAATGTGATTACTAAGCGTGCTTGTATCACTATGGTATACCGTATACCTAAATTCATAAAGAACCAATTATCACTATAAAAGTCGTGGATTTAGCCTAAAGACACGGGTTTGATTTGCTGTTATTAAAACTTCTTGACTCTTATTTATTTTGTAGGTTGTAAACTTGTGACAATTTAGGTTATACATAACATGGCATTATTGTCACCATATGTCCGAATGTCCAACTTTGTCTAGTGCACTAAATAAGAAGCAAGGAAATTAAATACCATGAGTTTTTTTTTTTTTAATTACTTTAATTCGATTTAAAATATTAAATTTTTTATCCATTTGCTAATATAGATAAAAATATTTTAACTCACATGTATAACATTAAAACTATTCGGTAAACCTAAAATATTTATCATATATCCGAATTTAATCAAAACCAAAATATTATAAACTGATCGATTTATAATATTTTTAATTTTTGACAAAACTGAAATATGTAAGATAGTCTAAATTCTATTTGATATAAGTATCCGACTTAGACAAATAACCGGATTATTATTGTACCAAACAAAACCCCAAATTTGGGCGCCTACGGAAGTAAGCTTCCGATTTCAATACGATGAGTTTTCAGAGAGAGGATCGAAAGATGTCCGAATGTTTAAATTTGAGAAGCTTCACATTACCTTTGAGGTTATATCGCTAACCCGCTAAATGCATAACGAGAATGATTTTCAATAGAATGGTTTTAAATTTTTCATTTACCACTTTGAAATAGAAGTAAAACATATAATATTTAGTAATGAAAATATTGTATTCTATTGAAAAGTAATATAAAATATACGTATATTGCTAACTAGAAGTATTATATCTAAAATTATGAGAAACATGCTGAAACATATTATACGATATAAAAGTGTACCATGTAGTTGTTTAGAAATACATAACAAAAACTAACATCACATGTGAAGGAATCATTTCTTGAACCAAATAGCATTGAGAATCCCTTATTCTCTCATAGACAGACAAAATACGACCAATTATTTGTTCAATTTGGTTTTTGTGTCTCCCTTTCCAAAAATCTTTTTAGTCAAATCCACGAATATATTAGAAGAGTACTCTTTTAAACAAGTAAGAATTCTTCAAGGTCTCGATGGATCCTTTGACGAAACAGTCTGAAATAGTTAAAAGCATATATTTACCCAACGATTGATATATTTCCATCTATATATTTGCACCTAAGACTATGGATTGTTTACAAAACACCGAACAATAGATGAGTTATTAGTTTATTACTATTTTGAATGTGTTATTGATATACATAAAAATCTCTAAAACATATAAATTTAAAGGAGTATACGAATCTCATTTTCCTTAAAAAGGTTACCTTTCAAAAGACATTCTAAAAGGCAAGATGTTTTTTTTTTTTTTACATACTTGTTAAAAATAGGATGTACGATCACACTGAACTGACGGTATATTAAATATATTGAATTGTACTTATGTATTTAGTATGTAACTGTGTCTTGATACATTTGTGAAATGGCATGATAACTAAAATTGTATTCTTAATTATTACTCCCTCCGTTCTTTAAAGATTGATGTTCTAAAAAAAAAATTGTTTTAAAAAGATTGATTTTTTACATTTTCTATGCAATAATAATTATAAATTGTAGATTTCAAGACATATTAATTGATTTTATTGGATTGTTATTGGGTCAAACTTATGGAAAATTGTTTAGTACAAAAATCAATACATTTCTAGTCAAACATTAATTTGTTTTCTTAATATGTGTGAAAACTCTAGAAAATCAATCTTTAAAGAACGGAAGGAGTATTTGTTCTCTTTTGGTTAACTGTTCAAGGCATTATTTTAGCCTTGGTCTAGTATAAGCATGTTCGTTTTTTAGCCGCAACGACCTACGGCTGCGTCATCATGCGGTTAAATATTGTTCGTTGACGACATTACAGCTAGATTTGTGTCTTACGTCACGAATTTTTGGCTGCTAAAAATTCAGCGCTACGTCACAACTAAAATTTTGGACGCAACACAGCGGTTGGCAAACAAACAGCGTCTACACTTTGCGGCCATACATTGTGACTGCCAAACGAACAATACTTGCAGCGTCTGATCCCAGTGTTTGGCCGTAGTCGCGTGCGGCAGGCAAATGAACATGTCTTATGTATATTAACCGCACCAATTGTAAATTGTCGAAATCAATGAGATTGAGATTTATTTTACACTAGATTAGGATCCGCATAACATGCGGGTATTAGATATTAAAATTGATAATTTGTAGTTATATCCGTATAGTTATATTTTAAATTAAAACCCTGTTAATATAATTATAAATTACGTTTTGTTAATCGTGAGTAAGATAATCAATAATGAGTTTAAATCTTCAAAAAATTATAGAAACAATTCATCTAAATGAATGATAAGGTTTTAAATCATATTTAAAATCGTATATACTTTGAAACTGAATCTATTTTATAATTAAACATCAATTATTTTTAAAAAAGTAATTATTTAAATGAATTTCCTTACATATTTGATAATTTTTAAAGAAGATCCAATTATGAAAATTTAAACTTGAATATTTACATTACAACATAAATTTCATAAAATACAATTACATAGACTAACAAAATATTCGAAAAATAATTCTAACCTTCCACTTTCAAAGAATACATGCAATTGTTCGACAGTAAATTAGACTTCTAAAATTAAATAGTTTGACTGATTTGTGGGAAGGTGGTATTCATGATTTGCAAAGAAAATTAAGGATTTGGGGTGTACGTTAAATTGTGGGAGGTGTGTTATTATATAGTTATTGGATTTGCTTTTTCTCAAGTAAATAACATTTTTGGAAAGTTCAACGTATGTTTACTTTTCCTTTTTAAATAAATTATGGTTTAACATTTATAAGGTTGAACGTATGTTTACTTTTCCTTTGAAAATAAGTTATTGTTTAATATTTATTTTGTTTTTATATATAAAGTTTCATTTTTGTGATGTAACATTTCTTTCTTTTAATATAATGGTATTTATATTTTTTTTTAACGATTTACATAATATTTGGTTTGGCTTTTAGAAATATGTTAATGAAACAATTAGAAATATGTTAATGTGTCTTTATTTTATTGGCTTAACATATAAATTTTTTTTAGTTACTTGATTTTAAATAAAGTATTTTAACACGTGTCATCATCTCGATTGATAATAGACACATGTCGCGATCCCATCTTATTTAGTAAAATAATACTTGTATCAATAAAGAAATAGGATATAGGTTTAATAGATACCGAAGCAATAATATAACTTGAAAATATGCAAAAGAAATGGGATATAGGTTTACTGAACACTTGAAGAAAATTTATCTTATACTAGGGGATGTCCCGGGCTACGCCCGAATATGCTCTTTACATGTTTATGCAATTATAATAAAAAGTAAAATTTTAGGAAATATATTATAGGTACGAAAAAGGTTAAACTCTTCAAATATTTGACCAGATGTTTCTTGGTGTCTATAGAATATTCAGCAGTGTATATTTAATTATTTTAACTTTGAACATTACTGAATACTGACTATTAACTATTGACGATTGAAAGTTTTTTGTGACGAAGAATATAACTTCCGTCCTTACTTTTTAGTTACGATTTCAATTTTGGTGATTGAGTCATATAAATGTTTAAACTTTAAAGGCTTTGATTTCTTCATACATTTCTATGTTTAAAGGATGTGACAAAAAAAAGGTTTTGATTTCTTCCCATTTTGCATGTAACAAATAACATTAAATGTAAGTTAATCTTATAAACTTCTACAAATGGTTGAGCAGACACTCATTAATTCTCTTTTTCATTCCAATTTTTCTTATACGGTCTTCTACTCTCAAAGACCATGGACCCTAACTTGTCTATAATTTTTTTTGCATATTTGGCTCCGCTCCTTAGTACAATATGATGAAATTCAGTGTCCAACTTCATTTTTCACTGTCAATCACTTTAAAAACTTATCTTGTTTTTGACAACGACAATATATGGAGCATGATTTAATTCAGAAAAAGATATCATTGTTGAAACCGAACATACATCTTCATAATAGAAGAGTCAAAGAAGCTCTCACAAGAAAAATATCAATGTCAAATGTTTGAAACGTTCCATTTGTCTCCAATTATCCGGACTAAAAATGTTTGAAACTAAAAGTAATATGCAAAAAAACTTCACCAACGTACAATTCAACAATGCGTAGTATGACGAAAATGTAGGAGAATGTAGAGAAAATTAGACAGTAAAAGCTATATGTATATTAAAAGAAAGGTAGTACAAAGAATGACATTAATTAACATAGGTAGGTGTATGTGTATATGTATACATTTTAAAAAAATTAGTTACCTTCAAAACACCATATAACTGTACCACATTACCATGATGGTCAATCTCAATTCTCATTACTCTGAAATTTGAAATCTTAATTACAAAATGTATCATGATCACTGATAAAGAGAAGTCTCCCTTTATAAAAAAATAAAAATAAAGAAAACTCTCTAGTTAAGTGAATAAATAGATTATAGTCTCAAAATCATGATAATATAATATAACTCAGTTCATATTATAGGATAGATCAATACAAATATGATACTTTGGTGAATAAATTATGTAGCATTTTTTTGTGTTATCGAAGAAAATGATACATGAGATGGCATAATCATTTATAACTATATAATCTCCATATCTATTTTCTGTTTAATAAACCATATAATTATTTTTCTAATTTTCATCACAATCGGAATCACACTATCATAACAATAGTATTTTGAAAAATACTCTGATCTATTCTCCAACTTCGATTTATTATGTTTGTTATCTTTCTTTGTGCCCCGGGTTCAAACTCCATTTGAGACAGAATGTTATTCTTTAAATCAGAATATTCAGAGGCTGATTCCGATTACCAGAACTTACAAACTTAGATTTTCTGTTTAGTTATTAGGTTTTGTTTAATACTTTAGTTTTTAGAATAATTACAATACAATTTAAATTTTTGGAAACAAATTATATTCATATAAGTTATATTATTTTTGTTTAATTTAGAATATGAATACTAACTTATCAATTTATTGTTAGCATGTTAAAACTAATTTATGATATGATTAATGATAACTTTTCATATTCTTCTCATAACGTTAAGAGCAAATGTATAATTAATATGTATTTAATTTAAAATTAGAAAAATTATTGTAAAATATGATGAGGTAATGATGTAGAAGGTGATGTGTCTTAAGGAGAAGAGATAAAATGTCTTTTTATATATATAGATTATCTTATACATTAGTGTCTAAGAGGAGATGAAAATTTAAAAGCATGATTCATTAATTATGGATATATCCAAGTTGGCCTTGGTCTAATAGTTTTTTAGTCCTATCAAAGTCACTAATACTTTTGAAAAATGGTATGCCTTAAAAACGGTATTATATTACAAGCCAAAATTTCAGATTTATCTACGTTTTAATTTTGAAAGTATGGTATGAAAAGGAATTCATATAATAGTAGACTTTTTCTTCATCAGATCATCATGATCTACTATTACAATCTTTTCTAAATTTACACGTTTTACTTAATTTTGCAGTAATCCCAAGAAATCAAAACCGAGACACGGATACGACGACTTGCAATCTCGCCAAGGTTATGCGACATTATACACGCACTACGTTCGCGAAGGAGACCATAGAAAGTAGACCCCACGTAACCCATTTATTAGGCCCAGTAGGTTCCACCCATGCTAGGGCTTTGTAGGTCCCACTTTTGCCTTTGTTCTTCTACTACATAAACCAATTCACTATAACTGAGAAAAAACACACACAACACAAGTCATCTTTTTTCTTCTCTCCCTTAATCTCAGTTCATCTTTGGTTCAATTATTCACCAAGAAATCTCTTGCTTTCTCAAATGTGTAAGCTTTGGTTTAACTAGATTCCATTCCATATCGACATAATCTCTTTCTATGTGAATAATCCTCTGTTTTTTGGCAGTGAGTTTTGTAGTTGAAACACCACAAAAAATGCCAGCGAGTCAAAACGTTGTCGTATCAGAGACCAATAACTCTTCTTCTTCTTCTTCCCATAAACCACCAACGGTTCCTCCTGGTTTCATCTCAATCTCCAAGAAAAAGAAGCTTCTCAAGAACCTCGATATCATCAATGGTGGACAAAGAATCAACGCTTGGGTTGATTCTATGAGAGCTTCTTCTCCTACTCATCTCAAATCACAGCAACAACTCAACTCATGGATTGTAAAAATAACTCATCTCTCATAAACTCTTAACTACTCTTCCTCTGTTTTTGTTTTTTTGTTCTTACAAGGTTTATTGTTGTATTTCCGACACTAGATGCAACATCCTTCAGCATTAGATATGTTCGAACAGATCATGGAAGCTTCTAGAGGGAAACAAATCGTAATGTTTCTTGATTATGACGGTACTCTTTCTCCTATTGTTAATGATCCAGACAAAGCTTACATGTCAAGCAAGGTTCGTCTTTAGAAATCATACTATTACTCTCTTTAGCTTACTTAATGATATTAGTCTCTTCCACTAATCACATTTTGATTCTTGTTTCTTCAGATGAGAAGAACAGTGAAAAAAGTTGCTAAATGTTTTCCCACTGCTATAGTTACTGGTAGATGCATAGACAAGGTATTTTTCTGTTTCTTGGCATTTTCCTTATATTCTATTTAGATATATATTTATAGTTTATTAATTGGTTATATTTTGTTCCAAAGGTGTATAACTTTGTGAAGTTAGCTGAGCTGTATTATGCTGGAAGCCATGGCATGGACATTAAAGGCCCAGCAAAAGGCTTCTCCAGACACAAGAGGGTAATTTTCAATTAACATAAATAAATTGATAGAAACAAAAATATTCATATTTCTTTATTTTCAATTTAAGCTTATTTATTTCATTTTTTAATTAGGTAAAACAGTCACTTCTTTACCAACCAGCTTGTGACTATCTTCCTATGATTGATGAAGTAAGACATATGTTGGGTTTGTTATTGTAACTTTTTGTTGTTGTTGTTGTTGTTGTTGTATATTTGTTAAAATATACTGGTGAATTGAGTATTGATTATATAATTTAACATATGTGGTTTAATTATTTAAAAGGTCTATAGACAACTTTTGGAGAAAACCAAATCAACTCCTGGAGCTAGAGTAGAAAACCACAAGTTTTGTGCTTCTGTGCACTTTCGTTGCGTCGATGAGACGGTAACATTTGAAATCAAATGAAAATAAAACATTTGTTATTACAGGAAAAACTAACATTAAAAATGAAAAACTTGATAATTCAGAAATGGAGCGAACTGGTTCTACAGGTTCGATCGGTTTTAAAGGAATACCCTACGCTTAAACTAACCCAAGGTCGAAAGGTATGGCTTGGCATTCTCTCGTTAGTCAAACATATACTTAAGATTATCTGTTTGAAATCTATTTTTTGTCTTATAACAGTAATTAATGATTTACATTTCTTTTGGATTTATTAACGAACAGGTATTCGAAATCCGTCCTATGATTGAATGGGATAAAGGAAAAGCTCTTGAGTTCTTGTTGGAGTCACTTGGTGAGTACTGAGTAGCTCTCCTTTTTTTTGTTTTTAAAAATATTTGTTTTCTCAATTTATGATTAAAAACAAGAATTTTGTCTTTGTCTTTTATTTGAAAGTGCCTTTTCTCGACTCATCATTTTCCATCATTAATATGCTTCTCAATTCACCATTTAAAAATAGGATACAATCAATTGAAAAAACTGAATTTAGAAACTTTGGATACGACAGGATTTGGGAACTCTAACAACGTTTTTCCTGTTTACATCGGCGACGATCGGACCGACGAAGATGCATTTAAGGTACACAATTTTTTTCTTGAAGTATACATACAAGTAGCTTATGTATATTTCATAAAATACAATAGTATCTATATAGTTAGGTCACTACACTATTATATTTGTTGATCCAAATTTGTGCCATGTAAATTAGATGATACGAGATAGAGGTGAAGGCTTTGGCATTCTTGTCTCCAAATTTCCCAAGGATACCGATGCTTCATATTCTTTGCAAGATCCCTCAGAGGCAAGTCCACACACACACACACACATATATACGTCTATTTATACGTATTTTGCAGTTGATGGTCTTCTACACGTGCTAATTAACTCTCTTAAATACTAAATGAACAGGTGATGGATTTCTTGCGACGATTGGTGGAATGGAAACAAATGCAGCCAAAAATTTGAAGGATCTATAATAAATGAGTAGTGACAATATTCGAAATAATTAATGCTAATGAACATATTGGTGGATATATGTAATGATTATGTGCATGCCTAGTCCTAACCTTTCTTGGAACGTTGTAAAGGATAAGGCAATGTCTTAATCAGCTCCCTTAGGTTATGTTCTTGTTCATCGCATTTTGTTTTTGTAAGAAAAAAAATGATGAACAAGAAAAAATGTGACAAATTGTTTGTGAATAGTTCTACATTTTCCTTTTCAGTTCTCGGATGGTTCTACTAAGTTGTAAGTTGTAACTCTCCTAAGTTGTAAGAAATTAGATTTTATCTACTGTCTCCATATTCTTATAATTCAATGGTTTTTTGGTACCTACATATTTATCTTAAAACTTCAAAAGAGATTTGTATATATGAAAATCCTTGAAAGGTATATGTCATGCCAATTTGTGGGTAGTTAATGAAAGAGTTATATTAATTTAATTTTATATTAAGTGACAGTGGAAAAAAATGGTACGTAGACTATTTATTTGTAAATTGTATGTAACACATATTTAGTAAAACAAATAAATATGGATTTAATGCGAGTTCTTTGTTGATGTATCTAGATTTGTCTCACTTCGTGTACTTGTCTACTGACACTTTGACACATAGCCTCGTGGGGGTCCAAGTGAAACTAAATGATCCATTCAAATCTGTCTGGTACTTTTCACTAGTATAGACGTATAAACCTAACCGATTTAGACCGGATCAAACCAAGAATTAGTACTTGGATTTTTGCTCCTAGTGGCAAAAACAAACTCTGAAAACTTTTTTTTTTTTTTTTTTTTGCTAAATAACTCTGAAAACTTGGAAGTCTTGTTTTGTTTTTATTGTTGTTTTGGTTAAGTCGTGCTCCTCTTCGTGCATGTCCTTTGGCCCTGATTACGAACGCTCTATATATTTATTTCCTGGTACGAGACAAATTTATTATATCGTATTGTAGCAGATTTTGTAGTTGTTTCAAATCATATTCAAGATAATTAATACGATAATGTTTCATTCTTTTTTCTTTTTTGTAAAATTCTGATGGATGAGATTTTCCTCTATATATAGACATATTTGGATGAGATTTTTTCTACAAGGAAACCTCCTGTAAAATTGCATCGATGCAGAAAATATAATATTGTCCATGTGCAAATGACACGCACCAATCAAGAAATGGTTTAAAAAACGTTTCATGTTTTTGTAAAACAAAAGATATGGACTATATATATATATATATATATATATGTTAGGCCAGAGACGATAATTTTCTTTTTTGGACAAATAAGTCTCCTCCACGAACGTATTCGACTTGAACTCTGGTCTGACAAGATTGAATTGTAGTCCACTTCCAAGTTCCAACTGCTTGAACTAACCAAGATTGGGACATCTTTTACGTGGTAAGAAAATTTGAGTTATACCAATTCTTTGAATTATATAATAACTAGATTAGGACCCGCATAACATAACATGCGGGTTTTGGATATTGAAAACAATTGTTTGTATCAAATTGTTATTTTCCATATTAAAACCCTGTTTATTTATTAAAAATTTATAATTTTAGTAACCATAATTAAAAAATAAATAGAAATTGGTTCAAATCAACCATAAATCCAAAACTAATATCTCTAAATGATGAAAATATTTCAAAAACATATTTAAAATCTTATATAAATTAAAATTCAATCTATTTTATAATAAACATCTTATTCTTTTAATTTTTTGTACATTTTAAATCTTACATTATTTCTATTTTTAAATTTCTAGTTTCTAATTTTCTATTTTTCTAACATTTTTGAATTAATAGTTTCCATTTTATAGAAATGGAAATTATACTTTATAAATAATCAATAGATAAATAATTTTGTTCTTTCATTTTGTTTACATTTTGAATCTTACATAGATTTCCTATTTCCCACTTTAAAATTTCTCATCTAACCTTTTCGAATTAATAGTTTTTATTAAAAAAAATAAAAATTATACTTTTTAAATCAATACATAAATAATATTTTAAATAATTGACACATGTCGTAATCTTGTGAGTTATAATTTGGTACGCATCCAACTTTATATAATCTTATCTTATTATATAAAGGAGTGTTTGTCAAAATTGTAATTCACTGGATCGCGACACATGTCAATGTTAATTTAGATCGTGACATGTGTTAAAACTTTAAATTAGTTAAAAAATTAAAATTTAAAATGGAAAACTAACAAAATCATTGTCAAGTAATTCGACAAATAATAAAAAAAACTTTCTAATAGCCCAAAACTAATTAGAAAAAAAGGAAAATTTCTAATAATTTAAACTTACTACATATTGAGTTTTTAAAAATAATGTAAATTAATCATAAAAATGCAAAAGAAATAAAATAGAAAGAATATAAACTTAAAAAGGGTAGAAAAAATAATTTCAATTATAAAAAATAGATAAATCTAATCTTATTATATAAAGTTGGATGCGCACCAAATCGTAACACACGAGATTAAGACAAGTGTCATTATTAGTTTAAAATTTGTGACATGTGTCCAATAAAAATTTAAATTTTTTACTTTTTAAATCAAATCTTATAATAAGATTTTTAAAAAATGTCAAGCTGAAAGAACAAAAATAGAAATAAGAAGTTAATTGATAAAAGAAACTTACGTCTAGATTAAAAATAAAATTGCTAAGTTCCCATTATAAACAATAAAATAGAACAAGGAAAAAAATAAAAATGTCAAGGGGAAAGAAAAAAATAGAACTAAGAATCTAGAGAATCTAATTGATAAAAGAAACTTAAGTGTCATCAAAAATAAAAAAATTTAAATTCCCATTATAGTGAGTTCAATAAGATAAAAAAAAAACAATCTTACAAAACTAAAGAAATGTGTTTCTTGATAAAAGTTTTTAAAAAATCAACCCTTCAGCAACAAAAGTAGAAAAAGAACATAACAATATAATGAAAAAAAAAAATTAAATAATGATTAAAATGATAATTGTATAGTTGTCATTATAAGCAGTAAAATAATATAAAAAAGGATATAATTGCCATATGTCGTATCTTAAATAAAAAAGTATTATACCATATTTAAAAATGGCAAATGAAAAATCTATATAATAACATCAAATCCATACACAAATTTAATACGTGCTTAATTTTCTTCTTCTTAATAATCATTTAAGTTATGAATTCGAAAGTTCAACAAATTGATCAACGCTATCTAACTTCATATCAATTAGATAAAAACATGTTCATCGTAGTATTGTTGTACGTATTCTTCGTAAGTGGGAGGCTACAAATCTAAAAGCCAACAATGTTCTTATATTATTTTATGATTTAAATAGTTTTAAAACTTTTTCATTTATTTAGAAGGATTATGTTTGATTTGTGGATGATATAAACCAAAATTGAATTTTCTTTTTCGCTATTATAAAATACAGTTTTAAGATAAGTAAATGGGATTTTAATTTAGGATATAATTATACGGATCATTACTATATAAATTGTCAATTTTAATATTTAATACCTACATATGTAAATAAACGGGATTTAATTTATAATATAACTATACGGGTATTACTATACAAATTGTTTATTTTAAGATTTAATACCCGCATATAATGCGGGTCCTAATCTAATATAATTATACGAGTCATTATTATACATACTATATTATTAATTTTATTATCTAATACCCGCATATTATGCGGGTCCTAATCTAGTATTATATAAAAGAGAGTTTGTCAAAATTGTAACTCATAAGATCATGACATCCAACTTTATATAATAAGATATATTTTTCTAATTAGTTTACAATACTAAAAGCTTTATTGTTTTCTAATTAATTTGACTATAAGAAATTTACCTTTTTATAAATTGGTTAGTTACTTAAGAATTTCTTTTAGTGTTTTCCATTTTTAGTGTTGTAGAAATTTTCTTTTTTACAATTTGTTTAGTTACTTAACAATTATTTTGTTAGTTTTCTAATTTTAATTTTGTTTTGAAATTTAGAATCTGAACAATCTGAAGAAGAAAGTGACAGTGATAACGATGTTTATAAAAGTTTTTAAATGAGCAATGAGTTAAACCAGTTCAACGCAAATTCCAATAAAAACCAGCAACCTAACCAGGTTCTAAAACAGAAAGGAAATAACAACAACACACAACACGAAACCGAGACCTAGATCATCATCCTCCTCATAGCCACGATCCCACGGTCACACTTTACCTTTACCTGCATCACATGGCAAAAAGAGATGCGTGAGTATTATCATAAATACTCAGTGAGGCGGTCATCCCATCTACTCGGCCAATTACCAAGGTAAATGAAACACCAGGCAAACACACAACACAACAAACAATAAGCAAAACAAAATCACATGAGTGTCGATTGACACCACCTCGTAGTGACGCTAGGATCGAGCCATCTCCTCTCTGGCTCGATTCTAAGTCTGCGGAAACACGATCACCTGCAATAAAATGTCAACAAATACACAGAAACGATTGCACCACACAAACATCTCAATCAATCAATAATCCTACTATCAATCAACCTAACACCAGGAATCCTAATATTCCATCCACTTGGGACCATGGTCACGCACTCACCTTAGCCTAATAGTTGCCTCAGACCTCAACCTCTGGTAACTCTCCTCCTTTGCCTGATGAACAAGGCAAACCAAACCAGTCGGTTAACCCAAACAGAAATAGTCGGTTAAACCAACCAACCAACCAATCCGGTTAACTAAACTAATCCGGTTAACTAAACCAAACCAATCCGGTTAACTAAACCAAACCAAACCAAATTAAACCAAACCAGTTAACTAACCGAACCAAACCAATCTGGTTAACTAAACCAAAACAATTGGAGGTTCTCCTAAACCGGATTAGGGTTTTCTTAAAAAAACAGAAACGACACGCCGACTTCGAAAGCACACTGAGAACGGAGATTACCTCAGAATAATGATCGGAAACCTGATCTGGAATAGTGAGACCGAGACCTTTCCAACGATATGCAGATCGTTTCCTAACTCCTTCTGGTTCGACGGGAAAACACCCACGAAGTAGACTGATCGCAGATCCAATTCTGCACGAACCTCTCTCGGTAAAACAACAATAAATCTCAGAATACTCATCCAAAAGACAATCCGATTTCGCCTAAAGCTAGATATAAGAGTGGAGAACTTACCCTAAAAGTTTCACTCCAATCCAGACAGATTAGAAAGTTAGATCCTCTGTTCTTCTAAAACGCGTCAGAACTGACTTCATCCCATTCTTTTCTACAAACACCAAAACGAATTCTCTTATTTTTCTCTTCCAATCTTTCAGCCTCTATCACGTTTTTCTGCCCAAAAGGGAGGCTGCTCCCTCTTATAAACGAGCCCTAGGGTTCCCTTAACCCAAACAAGCTAATCCGGACAATTAAAATTAAACCATTCGGTCCAATTCAATTCCCTTCTCTAAATTGTTTTGGTTCACAGGCGTCACAATTCTCCCCCACTAAAACTGGATTCGTCCTCGAATCCTCTAACACTACCCACCAAGCTAACCCCTGGCCAACCCGCCAGTATAACCGGAGACTACATCTCCCAGACCCTATCGAGGCTCACATCCGTCCTATGCATATAGACCCGTCTCAGACATTGATCGCTCATAGCTCATATCCACACCCTCTAACTCTCGGGATCGTCACCCCTTGAGTTCTCGGTGCCACATATCAACCCACCTCAGTCCACGCAGTCCTGACGGTGTTTGATACCAACTATCTCCATACCCCTCACTTTCAGAACACATAGTCCCTCAAGCTCTCGGTATGCAGGGAACCCACACATCCCCTGGAGAGACACAACTCTCAAAGATCTGCCAGAGATCACAATCTCCATGAACTATCTCCATACCCTCACGTCCCCAGTCCACGCAGTCCTGGCGAACGATCGGTATGCAGGGAACCCACACATCCCCTGGACGAACCAACTCTAGACGTCTATAATGCATCTCTGACCGGAACTACCTCCCAAGGTCTCTACATGATACTCCCAACCCGGAATACCATCACAATCGTGATCATCACAGATCACCCGGACCATCCCTCACCCCGGATGTCCCTGCAGAGTCTCTCCGGAACTAGACAGTTCTAACCACCGTAAAACTTCTATTCCGAGACTCTCTCACACACACTCACACAAACCGTTAGAGTCCCCACCGAAACTGGCAAGTTCTATCCACAATAAAACTTCCATTTCGGGGTTCTCTAACCACAAACACATGACTCTCAAAGTCAAACACATAAGAAAAACACTTTCTTATTCACTGGAAAAATGTCTCGCACGTTCCACAACCCGGAACGGACCCATGTACCTCGTACTCAACTTATCCTCGGATATGGACCTGTTCAGACCCCGCATCATCGCCATCTTGAGATACACTCGATCTCCGACTGCAAACTCCAACTCTTTCCTTCTCCTATCGGCATAACTCTTCTGCCGATCCTGAGCTTCTTTCATGTTCAGCTTCACAACACGGATCTTCTCCGTCGTCTCCTGAACAAAATCAGCCCCAAAGATGCTCCTCTCCCCCACTTGGGTAAAACATAGCGGAGTACGACATGGCCTCCCATACAACGCCTCCAAAGGAGCCATTCCGATACTCGCCTGAAAACTGTTGTTATATGCGGACTCCACCAAACTCAAGTGATCCGCCCAATGACCACCCCAATCTAGCACGCACATCCTTAACAGATCTTTCAGTGTCTGAATTGTCCTTTCGGACTGCCCATCCGTCTGCGGATGATTAGCTGTACTCATGTGCACTGTAGTGCCCATCTCAGCCTAAAAATCTCTCCAGAACACTGACGCAAACCTCGGATCTCTATCCGACACAATGCTCGCTGGCACACCATGCAACCTCACAATTTCTTTCACATACTTCTTAGCCAAGACCTCAGCTCCGTCTGTCTTCTTAATGGCCAGAAAATGTGCTGACTTAGTCAGACGATCCACAATCACCCAAATTGTGTCATAGGTCCGAGAAACTGGCAACCGTACCACGAAATCCATAGTGATCATGTCCCACTTCCACTCTGGAATGGGTAAACTCTGCAATAAGCCACTAGGAACTTGGTGCTCAGCCTTCACCAACTGACACACATTGCAAGCTGCAACCCAATCTGCCACATCTCTCTTCATCCCAACCCAATGATAATACCGTTTCAAATCCCGATACATCTTAGTCGCTCCCGGATGAATTGAAAACTTACTCGCATGAGCTTCTCTCAGAATTTCCTGCCTCAAGTCCTCATCCTTGGGAACACAGGCTCGTCCATGCACCAAGATAGTCCCGTTAGCAGAAACCTGATATTCGGAACCAGCAGCCTTAGAGAGATCTAACAACACCGGATCCTTCTCCTGAGCTACTCGGATCCTGCTCAACAGATCCGCCTGATCCGCCGCCGCTAACTCCAACGGTTCCTCTGAAGTAACACATAACCTCAAAGTACTCCACTCGCTCACAAGCGCTTCCACATCCCGCTCCTGAGATAAGTCATACCTTCTCCGACTAAGAGCATCCGCCCCTAGCTAAGTTCACCGCGATAGTAAACTAAAGGTAAAACTCAATCTTCTACAACTTCTCCTATCACTTCCGCCTCCTAAACCAAAGACCACCGAAAAGGAACCTACTCCACTAACCACTTGGTCATGGAATGAGCCGTACTCCCAAGGCCTTTTGATGCAACTCCTGAAATAACCTGCCCACCGAGAACTACTACACTTAGTCTCATTCCTCGGTCTAGGCAAAATCTCAGCTCGATTGCATCTTAACTGGATCCACAGAAACTCCCCTGCAGAAACAGTAAGACCCTGAAAACCCTTTCTCACTTGCCAAAAACTACACTTGCTCATCCTATCAAACCAGCTTCTGTTCCCGCAACTTCTTCAGAACTATCCTCAATTAAACCTCATGTTCCTCCAGACTCTTCGAATACACCAAGATGACATCGATAAAGTTAATCATGAACTCATTCAGATACCACTGAAAGGCTTCGCTCATCAACCTCATAAATGCAGTTGGTGCACTCGTCAACCCGACAAGCACCTTTACTAACTCCACCCTACTCATGACTCGTCAAGAAAGCCGTTTTCCTGACAACCACCTCATCAATAGAATCTGGTGTTAACCGGATGCCAAGTCCTCCTTGAAGAACCAAGTACCCCCTCACAATTGATCCAACAACTTATCAATTCTCGGAAGACGAAACTTGTTCTTCATATTGACTCGGTTAAGCCCTCGATAATCGAAGCACAACCGGAAACTACCACAATTCCTCATCACCAACATCACCGATTCTTCTAACTCTGCTGGAGCCATCATGTAAGGTGCCTTAGATAACGGCGTCGTCCCAGGCTCTAACTCAATCGTGCGAGATTCCGACCGCGATGACGGCAATCCCCGCAGCGACCGAAAGACATCCTCACGCTCCTGGACAACCCGAATATCCCTCACTGCAACCTCACCTACAGACTCTGCCAGCAAAACAGTCTCCCAGTAAGCCTCGCAACCTCTCAGTCATAGCCTCAACCTGCACCCAAGAGATCACGAGACTCTCAGACGTCGGTTTCACTCCCTGACAAACCAACTTCCTCCACCACGCTCAAACACAACACGACTCCGGTGACAATCCAGATGAACTCTGTACTGATCCCAGCCAATCCGCACACAGGATGCCAATCACACAGTTCCACTAGACTGTACACCAAGTCCGCTGTTATCCACTCACCAGTCACTAGAAACTTCATGCCTCTTGCCCGGCCATGAATACTAGGGACTTCTCTCCTACAACCATAGCCGATCCAATCCGCTCACTAGCGCCACTCCGAATGTCGCTCCACCCAGTATCTTCCGGAGTGATGAAGCAATCATGCTCCAGAATCGAACAACCCGTGGAATTCACCACTGCCCACTACAAAGGTCTCCACACAACTCACATGTGCTAAGAAACCTAACAAACTCGCCAACTATGACCCATGCTTCCACACCCGAAGCACCCTTGGCCACTCTAGCTCAACCCGGAAGTATCCTCCCACTTCCTTTTCCGTCCCTGCACAGGCTTGCCGCCATGCCAGGTATCTCCTGCTGAGGCTTAATAGACTGAACAACTGGGCTAACTACCACAGCCTGCTCTCTCTAGCCTCGACAATGCCTCCAGTAGTCTCAACCAACTATGCTCTCCCAGCATACTTAGATACTCTACATCGTGTCTTCCATAAATCGAGGTCTTCTCAAGAACCTCTTATCCCAGGCCTCCTCGCCCTCCATGCTCCTATCAGCATGAACCAACCCAAACCATGAGCTGATTAACTCCAAAACATACCCACGAACTGATCTCTCTCACAGATCCAGTCCCAAAAACCTCGTCTCTAAACGATTCGCAGCCTCTCGAGGAAAGAACTTGGCATCACACTCTGCCCACAAGTCCGCACAGGCCAACACTGCATGAACCCTCCTAGCTGCAACACACCACTCGCAAAGAATCCTACACCAATTCTCTTGCACCTGTTCCCTTATCCGCAGATAAGACGGAACCCTACCAACATCCTCAGCCCTCAGCCGCACCTCTGCCCCTCGTGGCATCACCGGAGCCTAACTCGTACCGCACTCGGTAACCGCTCCAAAAACTGCTGAAGCCAATCCGCCAGACGATCCACTCGACACTGCGCCCACCCGCGGGCGCACCCGCACTACCAACCTCACGAGGACCCACACCGGCCACCGGCAGCCAACCTAGGACCACTCTGCCCCCACCAGCCCTTACACTGGCGCTCACACTTGGCTGCACGCTGGCAGCCTAAATGGCGCTCAAGC